>JAPYYZ010000318.1:0-21816 GCA_030522705.1 Eretmocerus eremicus | reverse complement strand
CGGGTTTCCCCCCCCCCCCCCCCCCGTTACGCCCTAGGGCCCAAAGAAGACTGATCTCGAGCCTCTTCTTGGCTTATCTTCAAAAATTCATATCTCCGACCCAGATTGATTCTCTTGAACGTTCTTCGGTGCATCCCCATCGTTACCGCCTCTCCTCCTGGAAGAATTTGTCCATAGTGGAATCATTGGGTCTAGTAACTCCTCGGGGGAATCACTAGGATCGAATTTCAGCGATTTCTGTGTTATCTCCAAAACTCTCCCGCACCATCTGAATGGAATCCGATCGAATTCTACGAATCAGGTTTATGTAGGCATCGAAGAGAAATTCAATTCCCAATCCTGAATAAGTCGATATCTCCTCCTCCGAATGAGCTACGGCCGTTCCGAGTTGAACACTTCCGCAAACAAGTCTATCTCTGGGGCTAATTTGCAAAGAACGTTATGCTTCCTATTTCCCCCAACCTGCGAGAAGATGTTCCTCGAGATGTCTTTTATCAATCCCAAAGAGAGTCTCGTTGGTGAAATGAATGCCAAATGTTATACGGGCGTTACATTAACGTGGAAATCGTCGTTCCTTTCTTCGGTGATTTCGTGTATGCAACCCAAAACACGGGCCGTGCCCTCAGAGGGGATCCCCATCCGGTACCTTATGCATTTCCTCTTGTTTCATACTTGTGGGAAAATCTTCCGCACGATGTGTCTCATCAACTCCAATAAAAATCTCGGTGGCGAGTTTAGTGCCAGATTCTATACGGACGGATTTTTGACGTAGGAATCGTCATTTTCTTGGTCACTTCGCGCGATTGAAATGTGATCCAAATACAAATGCTACCTGTGCTGCAGTTTGTTAGGCAAAGATTCATCCATTAGGTTCATATACGGATGGTACGAATACGATTCGGAACTAAAGAGTATAATATATAGAGTGGGGAAGTCTGAATAGAGAACAACAGATTCCCATAAACATGTATCGAAAGGGTGGTCACCTCCTTCCTCGTTCTGTATTTGAACGTTCAAAAGCTAGAAAACCTCTAGTCATCGTATGTCATACGCTTGATAGTGTTATTTCATGGAAAGGATCTAGTGGTATTCCGATCATCTAATCAAATTCTATGTGTAAAATCTCATAAATAGTTGATGGGTTCGATTCGATTGGATGCAAGTTTTTATTCACCATCAAATATTGAGATGAATTTCTATTCGCTGGAGACTTGATCCACGACTTATATCGAGTCCAATCAAGTGTTTCGAGTGATTCTTGAATCATTGATTCAATGAACAGCCCGAATCCAGGAAGCTTCTGAGGGTTCAATAAACTTGATAATTTCCGACGATTGAGCTGACAATCATGTTCGTTTATCCATAATTGATCCCAGAAGTGTGGAAGCTGTACCCAAGCAATGTGTTAGAACTGCGCATGTGCAATTCGAGACTCCGTTCGTGGTTTAGATACTCATCGTCGCTCGACGTAAGATCAACATGTTCTTGATTGATCACGGATAAGCGAATAGGACTTAGGATAGAACTTGAAGTTGCCCTGACAGAGAGATTGACGTTGCAATATAACTTCGAATGATGGAAGAGGGAGGGAAAGAGCTTCTACTACTCAAAATGATCTCAGAGTGATAGATGAATTCCACAGAACTAGATACCGGACAGGAATCTTTCTAACCGGTTCGGTCCGTTTTTTGGGTAGCATGAAATCACCGAGAAAGAACAACGATTTCCAAGTCGATAATCCGTCCGTATGAGATCTGGAATTGAGTTCGCCACTGGAATATTTTTGGGGGTTGATGGGACACATCTCACGGAACGTTTTCCGACAAGTATGAGACAAAAAAAACGCATGAGGTGCCGGATAGAAATCTCCTCTGAGAGGACGGCCCATGTTTTGGGTCGCATGCACGGAATCACCGGGAGAAACGACGATTTCTACTCTAATGTAACGCCTGTATGGAATCTGACATTTTTTCGCCAACGAGATTCTTTTTGGGGTGCGACAGTGAAACCATCACGGCCGTGTAATCTCTCGCCGCCGCCTGGGGTAGCACACCTTGGGATATAATATTTATACTTATTACTTTACCCCGAGTTGCTGATCCGGTGGCGGAGGTGCAGCGGCCGAGAGGCCGGGGACAGCGTACGAGCACCTACGCCGGGGCTACCGGGCGTACTTGCGCTGGGATGCAGCCACGTGCTTCCCCGAGTAGGCGCAGTAGAGAAGCGGATCACGAAATCACGGCCGAGGCAGCTCCGGGCGTACCTCCGGGTTTGTGGATTACGTAGTCCCGTGACTCCACGCCCCCGCACCCTCACAATACGCGGTAGCAGCCGGTGCCCGTAGGATCGATGCTGCACCCGCGGCTCATGGGCGCGGGCCCGAAAACGTGGCGGATGAACCCGGGTTCTTGTGCACCGAGGGCCACGAGGTAGGCCGAGGCGCCCGGGCTCGTGCCGGCCGTGGAGCCGCACACCCGGGGCGCGCAAAACAGCAGCAGCCGCATGTTCGCTCAAGGTGCTGATGGCCCCCGCACGCGCACACACACGCGCACACATCGCCTGGTTTGCCAAGCGATGATGATCTCGGCCGCGAGACCGGAGAGCAGACGGCCAGAGCAGCCACCGGGTTGCCGGATCAGGACCGCGCCTCCTAGGGGCTGCTCGCCATCGCGGAAGTTAGGCGATGCGAGTACTCGCTGCTTGCACCCGCATGATGGGCCCTCGCGCATCCCACACACGCACTTCCGGCCAAGGAGGACTCGCGGTGGACGCTCGCATGCACTGAGTCCGAACCCGACCCACCGGCAAGCAGGTGGCCGTGACAACGACGCCGACGGCACCGAGCTGACGCGGTGCACAGGCGAGCAAACGGCCAACTGTTGCGCATCACCTAGGCAGCGCTGCGGCATGGCTAGTCCGGTGATCAGCAGGCGGGCCGAATTCCGGCCACCTGATGAGCCGAAGATCTGGCTCAACACCCGTACAGCGGCTGCTGGGCCAATCAAGGAGCAGCCAACGCCTATGTGTATGCATGTGTGATCATGTATACCGGCCGAAAGCCTCGAGGGCGATGATCGGAGTATATATAGGTATACCTTGGCCATGCTGCTGCACATATGGATATAGTTCGGCCTGCCAGAGCATACATGGGTATACCACGGCCGTGCAAATGCATCTCTGAGTATATTTCGGCCACGCCGGACTTTATAAGGGTATACCCCGTCTATGGAAGAGTAGATGGAGGTATATTCTGGCCGTGCAGCGATGCTGGCCGTGGAACGCATATAAGTGAAGCAACGAGGTGGGGGCAGAGAGGCGCCTCCATGCGCAACGGAGCCGAGCAACGTGCAGAGAGGGGCAAGAGCGTGTTTTGGTGGAGGCAACGCTCGTGTACAGAGGGAATCCGCAGCAGGGCCGCATTTATGAGTGGCAGACGACTTGCTGCGATATTCTCGGTTCTCCCTCGTGTCTCTCGCTCTTCCCTCGCGCGCAGTCAAACTTGGCGCGCAGCAGGGCCTCTAGAATTGGAACTAGACTTCCGGATTACGGACCGCCAATCAGAAACAGCTGGCCGAGAGGGGAGAACGATGCGGGCGGGAGACGGAGGCCGGGCGTCTTGCCACTTCGAGTAAAAAGCCAGTCCAAGACACGAGTGCACTTCTCCGTCGCCTAAACTCGTACCTTCGCTGGAGCAACGCGTTGCACGCTAGCCACAGGAATCCGTGGGGGAGAGAGAGTGAGAGGGATGCCAAGACCGAGAGGAGTAATGATTGGTCGAGAGCTGAGCGGAAGAGATGTCTGTGAACGGTGAGTGGGTTTGCTCCCAACATCAAATCTCCTCCTCGCCGCGGATCCCTCGAAGAGCCTCGCGTGTCGTATTCGGGCATCGTCGAGCCCTGGCCGGGACGGACTCCAGGGGCTGTGTTGTGTGCGCATTGACTGTAGCTGGCCAAGGCACCAGTGTGCCTCGGAGGTTCTGCCACGTCGCGACGGAGCTTGGCCGAGAGAATCAGAGCGCGTAGTGGCCGAGAGACTTTGCGGACGTGCACCGCGGGTCGAGACGTCTCCGAGGAGACGTGCGCGGGATAGGGCCGGATTGTGGTTGCAAGTGCCGTACCGCAAGTGGTCGAGGAGTCCGGAAGGAGCGTCGAATCACCGCGGCTCGCACATGCGGCGAGCAACTACTGCTCGGCGTGAGCGTAGCCGGTCGGTTGGACACTTTGGTCTCATGTCGGGTTGCGCGGTCCGAGTCACTCAGCAGCCATTTTGGATGTCATAGTTCTGAGAGTAGAGCCTTCTAGTCGATCGAGATGGCCAGGATACGGCTGGGAAATGCACGAGGCCGAGATTGAGTGCGTAGATATTGTCGCGAGTTGAGTTTATCGTCGCAAGGTCTCACGAGGTCCCAGGGCATATATGACACAGATCTCATGCTACTCCTCTGTGTCTCACAATGATCTCACAAGATCTTACGAAGTCTCACAGCTCATGTAACGCAAGGCCCTCACTGTACCCTTGGGTCCCACGCCGATCCCACGAGGTCAAATCGCGTCTCACCCCTTCTCATGAGGTCCTACGAGGTCCCACGGGTCATATAACAAGGACCCACGCTATCCTTCTGAGTCTCACGATGGTCCCACGAGAACCCACGAGGTTTCACGGCTCATATAACACAGTGCCCTCACTGAACCGCCGGGTCGTATGCCGATCTGATGAGGTCCCACGAGGTTCCGCGAGGTCCCACGGTTCATATAACACAGATCCTATGCTTCACCAGCACGTCTCACGCTGATTCGACGAGGTCACATGGCGTCTCGCGTGGTCGCACGAGGTCCCACAAGATCCCACGGCTCATATAACGCAGGTCCTCGACTGTATCAATGCGTCCGATACTGATCCCACGAGGGCCCACTATGTCTCACGAGATCCCACGGCTCATATGACACAGGTCCTTGACTACATTGCTGCGTCCCATACTGATCCCACCAGGTCCCACTCTGTCTAACGAGATCCAACGGCTCATGAAACGCAGGTCCTTTGCTTTACCACTACTTCCCAAGCTGATCCCACGATCTCCCAAGGCTCATATAACGCTAGTCTAACGCTTTGTCACTGCGTGCGACGCTCATCTCACGAGGTACCATGGCTCGTATAACGCAGGTCCCACGCCACACCACTGCGTTCCAGGCTGATCTCACGAAGTTCCACGAGGTCCGACGGCGCAAATAACGCAGGTACCACGCCGATCCCACGAGGTCCCACGAGATCTTACAGCTCATATTACGTAGTGCCATCACTCTACCACTCGGACCCACGCCAGTCCCACGAGGTCCCATGGCGTCCTACGAGGTCCCACGACTCATATATCGCAGGTCTCATGCCCCACGACTGCGTCTCACGCTGATCTCACGAGGTCCCATGTGTTCCCACTAGATCCCACGGGGCATATAACGCAGGTACCTCACTTTACCACTGAATCCCATGGCGATCCCACGAGGTCCTATGGGGTCTCACGCGGTCCGATGAGGTCCCACGGACTCCCACGGGTCCTCTCACACAGGTCCCACGCAATCCCTCTACGTCTTGAGCTGATCCAACAAGGTCGTCAACACGGAATTCAACGCGGTCCCACAAGGTCCCACAAGGTCCAACTGCTCGTATGGAACAGGTGACTAGTATTCCTGTGTGTCCCACGATAATCCCACGAAGTCCCACGAGGTCCCATGACTCATAAGCATCAGGTGCCATACATATGATATTTGTCTCACGCTGATCCGACGGAGTCCCAAGGCATCTCATGTTATCCCGCAAGGTCCCACAAGATCCCACGACTCATATTAGGCAGATCCCTTGCTATACCACTGCGTCCCACGCTGATGTCACGAGGTCCCACGAGGTCTCGTGGCTCATATAACAAAGGGCCCCACTAAACCAGTGGGTCCGACGCCGATTTCATGAGGTCCCATGGCGTCTCACTTAATCCCAAAGTGTCCCATGGGCCATATGAGACAGGTCCCACGCTATTTTCTGTGTCTCACGCTGATCCCACGAGGTCCCATGGCATCTCACCCAGTCCCACGAGGTCTCACAAAATCTCACGGCTCATATGATGCAGGTCCCGTGCTATACCATCGCGTCCCACGTTGTTCCCACCAAGTCCCATGGCGTCTCTCGCGGTGACGAGAGGTTCCACGAGATCCCGCGGCTCATATGATGTAGGCACCACAATTATCGCTGCGTTCCACGCTGATCCCATGATGTCCCACGGCTCATATAATGCTAGTCTCACGCTATATCAATGCGTGCGATGATCATATAGCGAGGTCAGATGGTATCTCACGCGGTCCCATGAGGTCTCACGAGCTCCCACGGGTCCTCTCAATTAGGTCCCACGCAATCCCTCTGCATCCCACGCTGATTCCGCAAGGTCCAATGGCGTCTCACGGGGTCCCACGAAGTCGCACGAGTCCCCACGTTTCATACAACGCAGGTCCCATGCTATACCAATGCCTTCCACGCTGATCTCACGAGGTCCCATGACATTTCGCACGGTCCGACGGGTTTCCACGAGTATTACACAGGTCACCCGAGGTCTCACGAAGTCCCATGGCCTACATGACGTCGATTACACGATATACCACCGCGTCCCATGCTAAATCCACGAGGTCCGATGGCGTCTCACGTGGTCTCCGGAGGTCCCACGAGGTCTCAAGGAGTTCCACAGAGCATACAACTCAGATCCCACGCTAAACCACTGCGTCTCACGCCAAGACCACGAGTTCAAACGGGTTCCCAAAAGATTCCATGATTCATATGACGCAGATTCCTAGCAATTTTACTGCGTCCCACGCGGATCCCACGAGGTTCCACGAGGACTAACGAGGTCCCACGGCTCATTGAACGCATGTACGACGCTATACAACTGCGTCCCACGCTGATCCCACAAGATCACACGGGCCATGCAACACCGGTCCCATGCTATACAACCGCGTCTCACGCGATCCCATGAGGTCCCACGAGCTCAAACGGGGTCCCACAAGGTTCCATGGCTCATATTACGCAGATTTTCAGCAATTTCACTGCGCCCCACGCTGATCCCACGAGGTTCCACGAGGTCTAACGAGGTCCCACGGCTCATTGAACGCATGTCTTACGCTATACAACTGCGTCCCACGCTGATCCCACGAGGTCCCACGAGGTCCTATAGAGTTCCACGAGGTCCCACGTGGCATACAACACCGGACCCAAACTATACCACTGCGTCCCACATCGATCCCACGGGGTCACACGAGATTCCACGAGGTTCCACGGCTCATATCACGCCGGTCTTACGCTATACCACTGCGTTCCACGCTGTTTCCACGAGGTTCCATGGTATCTCACGCAATCCCACGAGTTCTCCTGAGTGATATGAAACAGAACTCACTCTATTCCTTTGTGTCCCACGCTGTCCGCGAGGTCCAACGAGGTCCCACGAGATCTCACGGGTCATACAACACAGGTCCCATGCTATACCACTGCGTCCGACGTCGATTCCACGAGGTCACACGAGGTCCGACGAGGTCCCACGGCTCATTGAACGCATGTCCTACGCTGAACATTTGCATCCCACGCTGATCCCACGAGGTCCCACGGGCCTCACAACACCGGTCTGAGGCTGTACCACTTCGTCGCACGCCGATCCCTCGAGGTCACACGAGGTCTCACGAGGTTGAACGGCTCATATAACGTCGTTCCCTTGCTATAGGACTGCAATCCACGCCGATCCCAGGAAGTCCCATGGCGTCTCACGCGGGTCAGTGAGGTTCCACGAGGTGCGATGGCTCATATAACGCAAGTCTCAAGCTTCCACCTTGTTTCACACGCTGATACCGTGGATCCCACGAGGTCCCACGCGGTCCCACAAAATCCAGCGGGCCGTACAACACAGATTCCACGCTATAGCACTGGGTCCCAAGCCGATCCCACGAGGTCACAACAGGTCCCACAAGGTCTCACGGCTCATAGAACGCAGGTTCCCAGCTCTTTAACTGCGTTCCACACTGATCCCACGAGATCCCGCGAGGTCTCACGAGGACTCACGGCTCATGTAACGCCGGTCTCACGCTAGACCACTGTGTTCGACGCTGATGTGACGAGGCCCCATGGCGTCTCACGCGGTCCTACGAGTTTTCACGAGTTACATAACACAGGTCTCACAAGATCTCTCTGCGTCCCACGCTGATCCCACGAGGTCCCATGGCGTCTCACGCGGTCCACGAGTTTTCATGGGTCATACAACACAGGTCCCACGCTATTCCTTCGCGTCTCACGCTGATCCCACGAAGTTTTCCGAGGTCCCACGAGGTCCCACGGCTCATATAAAGCAGGTTCCATGCCATACCAATGCGTTCCACGCTGATCTAACGAGGTCCCATGGGTCGTATAACACAAGTCCCACGAGGTCTCACGAGGTCCCACGGCCTCTATTACGCTGGTGCCACGCTATATTACCGCGTCCCATGCTGAATCCACGAGGTCCCATGGCATCTCACGCGGTTCCACGAGTACTTACGGGTCGTATAACACAGGTCCTAAGCTATCCCTCTCGGTCCACGCTGATCCTACGTGGTTCCATGAGGTCCCACGAGGTCCCACAAGTTCCCACGGGTCATATAACACAGGTCTCCCTCTATCCCTCTGTGTCCCGCGCTGATCCTGCGAGGTCCCACGAGGTCCCACGGGCCATCCAACACCGGTCCTACGCTGTACCACTGCGTCCCTTGTCGATCTCACGAGGTCACACGCGAGTCTACCAGTCCTCACGGCTGATATCATGCCGGTGACACGCTATACCACTACGTTTCACGCTGGTCTAACGAGGTTCCATGACATCTCGAGCGGTCCCACGAGTTCCTCCGGGTCATATGAAATAGGTCTTACTCCATTCTCCTGTGTCCCACGCTGATCCCTCGAGGTCCCACGAAGTCACACGAGGTCCCACTGCCTATATCACGCTGATGCCACGCTACATTACCGCGTTCCATGCTGAATTCCCAAGGTCCGATGGCGTCCCACGCGGTACCACGAGTTTCCACGGGTCATATAACACAGGTCTCACTCTATCCCTCTATGTCCCAAGCTAATCCCGCGAGGTCCCACGAGGTCCCACGTGCCATACAACACCAGTTCCACGCTATAGCACTGCGTCCTACGTTGATCCCACGAGGTCACAGGAGGTCCGACTAGGTCCCACGGCTCACTTAACGCATGTCCCACGCTATACCACTGCGTTCCACGCCGATCCCAAGAAGTCCCATGGCATCTCATACGGTTCCACGAGGTCCCTTGAGGTCCCACACGGTCGTACAAATTTCCACGGGTCGTATATATTCGAATGAATTTATTGAGCAGCGGATTGACGAGAGGTTGAGAAAAATGCGGTATGTGGATAGAGCTTCCAGAGAAAGTTTGGAGAATACGTCTGATTCGTGAATAATCAGTATTCCGTATCAAGGAGATCTGTTTCAAGAATGCTTGCATTCATTCGGAAAATATAACATATGCACTTCTCCTGCAGTTGACAAGAGTCTGAGCACTATTGTTACTCTAGGCAAAGATCAGTTGAGAAAATTCAATGCCACAGGAGTGGTTTATGAATTCCATTGTATGAATTGTCCTCCGTCATATGTTGGTGAGACGAAAAGATCATTGGTTGTTCGCATTCGAGAACACAAAACTTCGAGAGTAGAAAAATCAGTTGTTTCTACACATAGTAAGACGCTCAGATATTAATTTCACCTGGACAATGTTAAGATCACGGGAAGGGAACCAAACTATCCCGAACGTTCCATAGCTGGAATGTTATAGTCGAATTCTGATTCCGATAACATAAATATGAAAGGAGATGAGCTGCAAAAACTCAATCGGATATACGGTTTTGTTCTCGAAATGCTGTGTTGATATCAATCCCTACCTCACCAACAATTTAATTGCATACATTGCGCAAAGGCAAAGTTGAGAATCCGACATTCTGGATAATTCCTAGGCGTTGTAGAGAACGCCCGACAAGGTAGAAAATGCTTCCGCGAAGGGATCGATCCGCTACTTTGCCTGCGTTCAAGCCAGTCATTTCTCACATTGCCTAGGCATTGTCTACATTGCCCAAGCGCGCTCGGGCAAAGTGAGAAACAGACGAATGCGAAGGTCCTGAAGCTGGCCCAAGCAATCGAGCACAATTACAAACTAACTATGCCATCTTTTATTGTTTTTTCATTGCTAATTTATTGCCGCATCAAGGAATTCATTGCTCCACACCCGTGCGAGGTATGAATGTTTTCGACCTGAAGCTAGCGAAAAAATGTATTGCTCCGGCCCTACTGAACCGATCGTGACAGATTCGGACTCATTTTCTATTGCTAGTTCATTGCTCCTGATCCCGATCCAAAAAATTTCCTGACCTCAATTCCGTCCGAGTTATCCATGTTTTCGCTAGCTTCAAGACCTGGAGCTAGCGGAAACATTCATCGCTCCGGTTCTAATGAGCCGATCGTAACGTATGTAGGCTTATCTTTTATTGCTCAATGGTTTACTCCAGATCACTGATCGAAAATTTTCCTAATCCCGATTCCGGCCAAGATATCGATGTTTTCGGTAGCTTCAGGCCTAGAGCTTAGCGAAAACATTGATATCTCGATCGGTATTGAGGTTAAGAGAATTTTTGGAATGAGATCTGGAGCGATAAATTGAGCAAAAAGAGAAGAGCTCTCATACGTTACGATCGGCTTATTAGAACCGGAGCGATAAAGATTTTTGGTAGCTTCAGATCCTGAAGCTAGCGAAAACATGGATATCTCCGACGGAATTGAGGTAAGTAAATTTTTTTGATCGGGATCAGGAGCAATGGATTAGCAAAAAAAATGTGCCCAAATCCGTCACGATCGGTCCAGTGAAGCCGGAGCAGTGAATGTTTTCGCTAGCTTCAGGTGGAAGCTAGCGAAAACATGCATATCTCGCACGGGTGTGGAGCAATAAATTCCTTAATGCGGCAATAAGTTAGCAATGAAAGAGCAATTGAATCGATCCCTTCGCGGGAGCATTTTCTACTTTGCCGGGCATTCTCTACAACGCCTAGGAATTATCCACAACGCCGGATCCTCAACTCTGCCTACGACATATATATATATGGGTCAGCCCAAAAGTTTGACCCGCGCATCTAGCGCCAAGAACTGTAAAACGCGATTTTTCCGATTTCTTACCTTACGTAGAATCACTGCCATCTTTAGTCATCTCAATATACCTCAATTCATTTCAGTTCATTCCCTTTGTCCTAGAAATACCTACATTTTCCGTTCTTGAACGTCCAAATCGGTTGAGCGACGTCTGAGTTATGACCAACTAAAGTTATGCATTTTTTGAAGAATGCTCAACTTGACCAGCTTGCCATATGTAGGTACCTCCATCAATCGGTCTGAAACTTATGTGAGTTACTCATCAAAGTGTCTCAAATTGGTGAAAGGAATTTGAAGCTGTGTATTGGCCCTTCGTCAGAGTTATGCATTCCTGAAATACCCCATTTTTGCTGTTTTTCAGGCGTTTTTTCAAGCAAATCCCCACTTGATGATCAGCCTCAACTGCGCATGCGCACATATCTACGACGCTCAAAGTATCCTCATCTGATAGCTAGTACAATCACCTTCGAGATGTGCTCACTTAGATGTCGATTGAATGAGTAGAACCGGAGATACGGCTATTTCAAAATGAAAAAACATCCAAGGTACCAAATCCGTGAGCCCTGGGGAGGCTCGACGACCCTTCCAAACTTTGAACGCGTGTATCTCCAGTTCTACTGAATCAATTTGCATCCCCAAAAGGGCATTCCGAAGATAATTGCACCAGCTATCAACTGAAATCAGCTTGGATACTAAGAACTCATGCGCATGCGCAGAAAAACTCATTTATAACGAATCATGACTATTGACAACTGTCATTTCATCTGTAAAACGTGAACATCTTGTGCATGCGCGAGAGTTTTTAGTATTCAAACTGGTCTCAATTGATAGCTGGTGCAATCATCTCCAAAATATTCTTTTGGGAATGCGAATTGATTGAGTAAATACGGAGATACACGCGTTCAAAGTTTGGAAGGGTCGTCGAGCCTTCCCAGGGCTTACGGATTTGGTACCTTGGATGTTTTTAAATTTTGAAATAGCCGCATCTCCGGTTCTACTCATCCACTCGACATCTAAGTTGGCACATTTTGGAGATAATCACACTAGCTATCAGATGAGGATACTCTGAGCGTCGTAGATATGTGTGCATGCGCAGTCGGAGCTGATTGTCAAGTGGGGATTTGCTCGAAAAAACGCCTTAAAACAGCAAAAATGGCGTATTTCAGAAATTCATAGCTCTGACGGAGGGCCAATACACAGCCTGGAATTTTCTCTACCAATTTGAGACACTTTGATGAGTAACTCACATGAGTTTTAGACCGATTGATGGAGGTACCTACATTTGGCGAGCTGGTCAAGTTGAGCATTTCTCAAAAAATGCATAGCTTTAGTTGGTCATAACTTAGACGTTGCTCAACCGATTTGGACATTCAAATACGGGGAATGAAGGTATTTTTGAGACAAAAAAAATTAGCTGAATTAAGTTGGAAAATATTAAGATCACTCAAAATGGCAGCGATTCTACGGAAGGTGAGAAATCGGAAAAATCGCGTTTCACAGTTCTTGGCGCCAGATGCGCGGGTCAAACTTTTGGGCTGGGGTCAAATCTTTTACCAAAAGTTGACGTAATGACAAAGGAAATCCGTCCCCGCAGACCTCACTACGATCCTTTGGATTGATTTGGCGAATTTTTGAAAAAGGGTCTAAAATGGCTCTTTCCTGGAACTTCAAAAAATTCCCACGGGCACCCAAAATCTTTCTTCGAGCTGAAACCTGGGCAAAGTACTACTCTTGGTACCTTCCTCCAGTTGGAGAATTGGCGAAGAATTCTGCGGGGGGGCTGCGCACGATTTTCTAAAAATATACTGATCCGACCCATATATATATATATATATTCATATAACCATATATCTGGGTGCGATTTATATTGACACATGTCAATCTAGTTTGAATGTTCACCTATTCGGAGTCAGTTGACCAGATGTGAAGTAAGACTCCACATTTGATATCATTATTAATAAGCCAACGATGTAACTTTTCATTGACAAGTTTTCATAGGTAATATCCTTATGCATGGTGAAAAGTGACCATGTGACATGCGTAAGATTCCGCTCATTTGTTGAGAATTTATTCCAGCCCGATGAGGTCGACCGATAGTCGACGAAACGTTGCTAATAAAGGAGCATTTTACCATCTTTCAGGAGTGATTTTCTTCACTCGACTTTGTCCTCCAAGATCAAGGAATCGATTCATCATTCATCAACAATCTGGGATGTAGAGTTATAGTCTCAAATCCAAATTTGTACTTACGCTTGCAATGCGATGCTGTCGCAGATCACAATGACTACCGCTGCTCTCTGCATGTCACGTCCCGGGAAATGAGGAGTTGCTGAGTAAACGGCAGCTACGCGATGTCCTCCCAAGCGTTGAGTGAGTCAGCAAGCAGGTGGGCCTCTCGTTCACGCGTGACGGGTGGACGTTGGTTGCTGTCCAGGCGGGCGGTTGGTCAAGTTGGAGCACTCCCTCCTTGAGGTTCTGGTAACGTCTGGATGGTCTGCGTTGTATTCGTATCCTCCCTTTGTATTGGCTCGAATTTTCCTCTTCACCGAAATTCTCGCAAAGAAGGGGAAAAAAATTCCCAACAAAAAATCGCGAGAATTCCTAAAGAGGATTCTCTGGAAACCCGTGGAAATTCACCCCACACCTAGCACAGAGAGAGATGTTACGTGGTGAGTGTTTGGCCTTCAGGAAGAACGCGAGTTGTAGAGAGAGATAATGGTGACTTGAATGACTAATTAAGGAGTCGAGAGAGAAAAGTGAACTACTCAAGTTGGTTGGTCGGAGTGGTCTCCCTCGGCGTGGCTCGTCGTAGGCGAGGACGAGTCGCACTCCCATAAAAATGCAGTGGGGATAATGCGAGTAGCTCCGTCAAAACGCTGACGGTGCATACCCGATGGACGACTAACAGCTCAAGTGAGTCACGCGGCGAGGCGGGACCGTCGCAGAGTAATCGTCAGTAGACGTAACGAGGATTGGACAGATAGAGATTCATCTGGCCGTGTTCGCACCGCGTTACAGTGTATTCTCAGTGGCTGTTATATTGAAGAATGTCCAGATCCAACCGGAAATTTTAGGGAATGGAGAAAAGTGCAAAATTCCAGCAAATCGATTTCTGGTTATACGCAAAACTGTAACTTTGGAGGTTCAATTGTTGAATGTGAGTGTGTTTGGAACTGTTGAAAATAGCTCATTATAGTGTTGCAACGATGCCTTGACAATAAGTGGGGTTATGCATGACCAAAAGTTGAGAAATTTTGAGAATCAAGACTTTTTAGTCACAAATCGCTCGGATGACAAAATTTCCCGATCAAAGATCTCGCAGGTCCCATGCAATGATTATTGCAGAGCCGATATTGCTATGATCATTGTCATTGTTGTTGTAATCATGATTATCATCAAATATTGTAATATTTTAGGGAATCGTTCAGGTAAAGTGAATATTTTCGGGGAAATAGTCATAGAAACACGAAATATCATGGGATCAATATGATGATTATCATAAAATTATCGAATTAACATTGCGAAATATTCATACTCTCCCTTACCCTCTCTCATACTTCTATACCATGGTATAGCATCTCTTGAGCATAGCAAAGATCACATCAATTGTAAAACCGAGTTGATTCATTACAGTAGTTCATCAAAAAATTCTCAACAACCATCAAAATTGCCCGATCACTTTTTATAGTTTTATATCATGGTGAATCATGCTATGATTATATTAGAATATAATTTATCGTGGAAATTATCATCATGATTACCGAATAAGGATACTTGAGCATCGAAACAAAATTATTATGATTGAGAGAGGGTTCGCGCGATATAATTCAGACATGCACGGACATTGATTCTCTCGCTCATGCGAGAGAAGAAGAACACGCACACATTTTTGCGCGTTGACTCCCATGAACGATACATAATCCCAAGGCCAAGAATATCAGGCAGTAGGTCAATCGGGCCGGGAGGCACAAGGGCCCGACCACGCACGCTGTGTTACTTGCAACAGTTGCTATACACCTCTCCCGTACCACGACGATGCACCCGTCGGGGAAGCATCATCAGCGTTTTGGGACCCTACTCCGCCTGTCTCCACCACGGGCTACCTGTGACTCGAGGCTACCTCGCCCAATGTTGCCTAACGCCGCACAGACCGCTCTAGCTAACTATTGAGTACTGACACTCAACTCTCTCTCATTCGCCTCTCTCAATATATATCTTGTAACCGAGGGATTCCAGGGGAATCAGAATTTCTGGAATCAGGTCCTCCGTGTCATCGGAACTCAGTGATCTATAATAGAAGAGTACGAGATATTTATTAGATATCAAATTACAGCAGATGAAATCTGGAACAAATGAAAGAGGAAAAGAATGGATGAATCGATATTCGTTACTCGTGTATAAAACGGATGGATTTGTATGACAGAGTGCGGTCTAACCCGGGAAAACGATGCTTCTGAATCACATAGGACTGAATGAACTTCTGGTGCCTCGAAAGAGCTCCTCTCGGGCGACAAAATACGGGGGTTAGCCGGTGTGCAACGCGGGATGGGCCTTGTTCCCTCACTCCTTGTAGGCTCCCAGAAGTGGGAGACGGTTTGATACCCTTAGACTACAGCGGCTCCTGGAGCTGCCAGGTAGCCGCAGTTGGGTTTCCGGTCGGCGGTGGCGTGAGAAACGCGGACGCGATTCGAATAAATTGCCGTTGGACCAACTGCTGTAGCTCCCACAGCCAGCCCGTTGGCGGCTCACCCTCCCCGGAGCTTTCGAGGACAGCGAGGAGTATTCTGCAGTCAGATCTACGGAGCATCTCCAGCCCCAGAGCTTCTGGGGGCGGGAGAGACCCGCGAGTCCGCTGCGCGAGACGGACTGTCGGAACCAACGCCAATCATGGCTTATGAGCCCGTGCGACTAGCGGCGCGGTGGCTCCAGCGTGCACTGACCGGGGGCAATCGACTCCTGTGGCTCTTGCATGTCTGCACAAGCGCACTGATGCCCATCCGGATGCGAGGAGCGAAGGGCAGCTCGTTGCAATCCAATCATCACTATAACTCGCATTCCTTTTGGAAATACGATCCTGTCCACGTGACAGCTCTTAGTCTACATGTATGATGGACCGCGTGAGTCGACTCCGGTTGAAACATAGTTTGACTCGCCGCACTACTGATGTACCATCTCGAATGGAGCTAGCGTCACGATTCACTCCATGGCACAAAAAACGTATCCACCCACTGCCCAACTCAATATGAATTCTCCCAACATAGGAATTCATTCCAGCTAAATTGAAGGTTATAATATTGATTCGGTGAGCATCGCATGTAACTGGATCCAGGCACTGGTCGTCTTGCATCCGGAGCTCCCATGTTCGTTTGATGAGTGGATTATCTTGTTAGTCAAACATCTCCATCATCCCCATTGTATTTCAGCAACATAATAAATGCATGATAATCTGAGCGGATTTTTATGGAAATTTCATCTCTTCTCCAGGGAAGAAGCTGAGTCATTCGTTCACCAGCTAGAGAATGAACTGAGCTGCTTATTCAATTTGATCCCTTATGAGATCCTTTCTCCGGAAATTTGGGACCATATCATGTCTTCATGGATGGAAGCGATTGTGAGCGTCGGATCTGGAGACTATACCTATGGATTGATAGTGACTTTAAGGTATGATTATACGATGTATTGGGAAGTCTCACAAGTCGTAATTTCAGTCATGAAAGAAGTCTGAGGAGGTGAGGAGAGTGTGAGTGATCCACCATAGATCTATCTTGGCCCTATTCTCTGAACAATCGTAGGTGATTCTCTCAATATATTCGAGAGCGAGGACTACGGATAGTCAATCACAAGGCTCTCATGGAGAGTGATCAAATAAATCTAGTTCGTACGTAATCTCATAAAGAACTCGAGGGATGAACTCGCTCCACGGCGTGGCGCTGGCGAGTCGAATCAGTGGAAGAATGAAAGTAGCGTGGAAGTGGTGAATTCCTGTGAGTTGGGTTCCGGTTGAGTTTCAGGAACATCATTCCGAAAGAAATGAAGGGATCAGTTGCAGGGTTATTGAAGTTGATTGAATACTTTGATTCTCCATCTCAAACCTCAACACCATTTATTCCTTCCATCACATGAACACATGGATCTATCACGATATTCCAATTTCCCATCAACGGCATCCACCAGAGTTTAAATGAACTCTTCCTAACTCTGGACCTCCGTAGTGACACTTCTCTTGTAGCCTCTGTGCCGAGGAATTCTTTCAATGGGATAAATATGAGGAAAAATGACTCACTGCGCCAACATCTCAACCAGAATTCCCGGATTACTAGTCTCAGAGTCGAGTTAACTAGTCACCATAGACCGAGAGCTGGCTAATACGATACGTGGTGACCATTTCAAGAAAAATATTACCATAAACAGTCTGTTACATTTTGATCGTAGAGTACGCATCTCGAACAGCTCATGCGATCGTGAACGTATTGCCATACGTCTGACAGTTACAAATTAGTCCAAAACGCGATTGAAGTTGCGGAAAATGCATGTATTCACTTGCTTTGTGAGTTCTCTGCAACCTCTCCCGTCTGTACTGCATGTACTCCGACGCGTTACACCCGAGCCAAAAAGTCACGCATTTTTTTCAACTTCAATCACGCTTTAAAGCACCTTGCGATCGTTCTATAGGCATATTGCGATACGTTTCAGATGGTTTTTTCGTGACCTATCAAAGTATTGAAATCCAACACAGGAACAAATCAGTAACGAGAATTGGGGAAAGGTGACAACTTTGGTCAGGTATAGCGGCACGATGCGACCTCTTTGGATGTGTTACGTTAGCTTTTCATGGTCAACTCTTCAACTATCTATCGAGTGGCATAAGTTTCATCTTGGAGCAAATGAGTGCAAAATATGGTGAAAATCGACATCGCCAAAATGCGCTGGAGCGAAAATACACGTTCCCTTGCATCAGAAAATTGAGATGCGTGACCCAAAATCAAAATGAGCCCGATAGGAGATAGTCACATCTTGTTGATAATGCAATAGTCACCATATAGCATCATCCAGATCCTGGTCTATGAGTCCGAAACCTCGCCAATTGAACCATCTCTGAGATGCACCAGTTCGCTTCATCAGGGGGGCGGTCAAATGAGGGTACTCGATCCACCAGAGCCAATACGAAAGGAACTTGACCGTTAGCGATTCTTTCCTTTAGCATCCTCCGGATGCGGTTGAGGTCACTTTCGCATCACACATATGGATGGAATCAAGTATTTACCCCTCAAGGAGATCCTCATCTAGAGAACGACTGAGCGTTGAAGAGCAATGAGTGTATCAAACTTCCTTACAATTGAGATACTTGTGCAATGATTTAATATATGTACCAACACACCTCATTTCAAAGCATCTCAGAACCAACAAAGTAAATGTGAGTACATCTGATTCCGTCTCGATGGGTTCGGCTGCATTTGGATCGACCTAAAAGTTATCCATCACGATTTAGCGAGAAGGTGTATCCAGTCTGTCTCCACCTTTGCAGAATTTGGATCTGCGGGAGTATGGTTGGGAAAAACAACTCTCGTGTCATAGTTGGGGTCCAATTCAGATCATATTTGTGACTCGTGGTTCCTTACCGTGCCTTCCTCGTTCGACCTGTAGCACGCGGTGGATGCCGTTTGCTGTTCCCCCCCGTGTCTCCCATGTTCAAACACGGGTCAACTCGTGGGCTGCAGTGACCAATGTGATTGTTCTCTTCTCCATTTTTCCTCATGTCCCCCGTATTTGACACGTAGGCCACGCCGGATGCGGCTTCTCGTTTCTTCCCGTGTATATCGTGTGTGATGTTGGAGCCATTCACGCTCGAATTTTTCACCTTCAAAGTGCGAGAGACACGCTATACCTCTCTCGGCCCGGCCGCTCTCTCTCTCTCTTCCTCCGTCTCTCTCTCTTTCTGTCTCCCTCATCTTCGCTTTCTCAACTCGCGCTCCCGCGTCCTAACCTCTCCCAAACAATCTACGCATTTCGACATTCTTTCGGTCCCAATTGCGGCACAAGCGCCTGTCTGTACCGGATGGGAATCGTCACTTATCTCGCAATTGCATGCCACAGCTGGCATACAATAAATTTCAACTTGCGCCGCCACTTTGGATTCAATCTATTTTTGAGATGCTCAAGAGCAGTCGCGACGGAAGATTAGAATTCAAAGCCGTGGAACGTGATGCAATATGTGAGCAGATGCAGCTGCGAGTGATAATGTAGGAATTAATCGCCTCGTATCAGAGTCATCGAACCCATTTCTAGATGCGCTCGTGCCGAGCTAGGGAAGCGCGTATGATGTTCTCCAGATACGGAGCGCGTGAGCCTATGCGACTTCCCATTAGCTCAAGAAGCGGACACACTCAAGGGAGTTGGTGGATGAATGGATGATAAGCGGGTATGAACAGCTATGAGCGGGCCCGGGCCAGTTCAATACCCTGACCGAAAAATAGATGAGAGGGCACTCAACTCGCGAGGGGAGTTCCTTCACCCAGTCTAGATAATATTCAAGCGAGATAGCCCTAAAATCCACGAAATTGATTATTCAAACTTTAATTCAATCATAACCATTGCCAACAATGAGTGTAGGAGATAGGAAGTCATTGATCCAAAGAAGAATAATAAGTGAAGTCCAAAACTATACTCGACAAAATCAACTCATCACTCGGACTTCTAGATTTGAGAAATATGTGACCGAAAAAACAACCAAAACATATATACGCATCAATTGGTTTCAAAACGTTTCGGGAAACATCATAACTGTGAACAATAGACTGCTCGAGTGGAGCCGTCGGCAGCTTGTGCGCGAGCCAGGACGTAGCGCCCCCAGTGGCAACTACATCAGCCGCCGCCGATGCTCCCGCGCCGGTGCTCCGACCACACTTGGATAGCAGCAGCAACGCAACTAAGAGCTCTCTCTCTCTCTTGCTTACAAGTTATCTTATCGTATTGATTAGAGTTTCGCGTATCGTTGAAGAGTTAGATTATTGCACAGTTCCCTTATCACTTTTATAGATAGAAGATCAAGGAGCAATTGAAAGATGCAGAAAGATTCAGGGTGCCTTGGAGACTGCAAATGGAAAACTGGTGGAATTGGTGGAGGGAGCCATCAGACAACATGCAGAGAAGAGCAAAGCAAGAGCAACTGAAAGGGAACATCAGGAGAGAGGAATCGGAAGGTCGCAGACTCCACCACTCCAAGGAGCACAAGTTCAGGGCAACGTCAGGGATCAAATTCAGGAGTTAAATCATGATACTCTGGGTCCAAACTATCACACACACACATACACATCAACACCTGTCAGACACGATGTAGATTCCGTTGGTTTACTCCAAAACTTGAATCAGACGTCCAGGGATTTGTCGGGAAATTTGGGATCAAAGAGTAAGAATAGAGTCAACATGAACCATGATTATAAATCGACTCAGCCGAGTAATCTAGAAGTTTGGATGGTCAGTTTGAGTTAAGATCTCAGGGCACAAAATTTGATTGATGTAATTGATGCAAAGGAGTTGATCCCATCAGGGTCAACTTCTGAAGATATGACGAAGAAGAGAAATCAATTCAGAGATATCATAGTAACTTACTCAGACGAATACTATCATGAGAAAGTGCTGAAAAAAAATGATCCATCCAAAATTTTGGGAAAAATCAGGGGATTGAATCGATTTGAGAGAAATATGACAATTACAGCAGTGAGAAAGAGGATGTGTGACATGGTGATGAACAAAAATGAGAGTGTAGATGCATTCATGGACAAAGGGTATAGCCGGGTATGATGGTAAAAATTGCCCACGAGCCGATCTGGATAAAAGAATACCATTCAATAGGGTATGCTGAGGAGATGTTCTCCAGCGATTTTCAGCCCTTAAGGTGAAAGGGGGTTGAAACTACCCCGAATAACGACTTTTTCCTTGAGAAAATCATAACTCCAAGTCAAATGAACCGATTCGGACGTTTTGAAAGAGGAAAATTTTGTCTTTCCAAGACGCATCTGATCAAATTTTTTTCAGAATTTTAAGCGCCAAATTTGAATCATGGGAGCAATTTTCAAATTTCAAGATTCGATAAAGAAAAAATAAAAAATAACCCCCCTCTGGAAAAGAAATATTTTGTTCATCTTGTTAGAATCTACTGAAGAATGATTTTTTTGGAATTTTTGAGGTATGGCAATCCTGTCAAAAACGAGAGAAACTGAAGTTTCCACGATTTTTCAAAGTTTTAACCCATTTACCGCGCATGCGCGTGATTTGAGGACTCTGAATATTAAAAATATCAATAGCCAATACAACTTCCTTGAAAATGACCTGTTGTTTAAATCAATTTGGTCGGATGGAGCCGGAATTACGGCCATTTGAAGAGTAGATAGTCGGATGAAATCCACCCCCTTGGTCGGTATCCATCATTTTTGCGATTTTTCGCAGCTCTCATCCATTTACTGCGCATGCGCGTGATTTCAGGATTCCAAATATGTAGGATATCAATAGCCAATGCAATTTCCTTGGGAATGACCTGTTTCAAAAGTCGATTTGGTCAAATGAGGCCGAAATTACGGCCATTTGAGGATGAGATAATCGAATAAAA
>JAPYYZ010000317.1:0-21840 GCA_030522705.1 Eretmocerus eremicus | reverse complement strand
CCTCGGATACTCGTGCTACAAATACAATTATGATTAGTACAATTCTACTATGGGACAGAGGAGAGAGATGACGGTTAGAATATTCTCTCAACCGTCACAAGTTTTCATCATTTTTTACCAATATCTATGTGGATGCGCGGGGGAAGTGAATAATATACAATCATATAACACGGAATTATTCAATATTCATTCATGGTAAAAGAAAGATACATATGCAATAATGAAAAATGATATCAGGTGATATGCGTCAATAGTTGAGATGTTTGCGAATGCCTTGATCCATTTCCTTCACGTTTTCATCAATTCCCAAAATTCGTTTCTTGTTTTCAACTTTTTTTGCGTCAATGATTCAATTCCCTCCGGGTTCGTTGCCCACAATTGTTTGAATCTGATCCAATTTTAACTTTACATCAGTGATCTCATCTCTGAAAGAATCAATCAAACCACCAAAAGGTTCATTCTTTGCATCTAATTCTTCATGATTAGATGTTATCCTAATGTTCAAATCAGTTTGACCCGTCACTATATTATCGAGATATCCTTCTGTGCGTACAATGGTTGTTTCTAATCTTGCGATATCATTCACAAACGTTCTATCTAACTCGATAAATTTTTTTCTCAAATCTTGTAAATCAGATGCAATTTGTCCATTCAACGTTGCTCGATATTCTTCGACATCGGAATAGGTGGATCTCCTGAAATCGTTATGATCTTTCTGTAAATTACGAATCACCTTCTTCCACTCATCATTTTCCTTGAGAACCTTATCCGTTTTAGCATCAATTTCATCAACATAAGTGTGTTCATCCCTGAATTTAGATTCAAAAACTTCAGCATTTTCCGTAATCAATCTTGATGAATCATTCACTCCTATTCTATATTGTACCAAATCAGATAATGATCTATTAACATCAGTTCTAGCTGCATACATTAGTCGTGTAACATCTCCCGAATCTTTTTTCATCTCAATCATATCAGCTCCTCTCGATTTATCTTGAATTGAAAATTCACGAATCTTATCTTCAACAAATCTAGCTTGATTATCCATATCTGATTGGCTGCGTTGAACTCCATTCGCCATCCCACGAAAAAATCTCACCGTCTCATTATGTTTCACCAGTAAATCAGTTTCCATAGCTCCAACGGATACATCTAGTACTCCAATGATATTGCTCATCAACAATTTCTGTTCATCCGATACATTATTCTTAACTCTTGATATTGTATGTTCGAGAGTCATACTCAATTTCTCCTCAATACTCAACTCCTGATTATTCTTGATACTGTTATGAAAATTTGTAAATACACTAATCAATTTTCCCTTTTCACCGTCAGGATTCCTAACTCGAGTTGTTCCTTCAAGAATTTCATCCAAAACCTTTTTTGTTCTTCGAAAAACTTTTTGATTTTTCTCGTTCTTCACTGTATCAACTGGAAAAAGAAGAAGTGTTTTCTTCTCATAATAAGTTGTGAATACTCTCCATTTGGAGGTTCATTGAGAAGTTAAATGAGAATGAAGGAGATTTACCACCTACATGATGCGACGTTTTCGATTCCTTTCCATCTCCTCCTCCTCCTTCATACTCTGAATCTGTTTTTTGCGCAGATTCCCCTCCAACACCATGATGTATATCCTCCAAGATGGTCACGTCTTACAGATGAAATGACAGTTGTCGATAGTCATAATTCGTTATAAATGAATTTTTCTGCACATGCGCGTGAGTTTTGAGTATTGAAACTGGTTTCAATCGATAGCTGGTGCAATTATCTCCAAAATGCCTCTTCAGAGGTTCGAATTGATTGAGTAGAACCGGAGATATGCGCGTTTGAAGCTTGGAAGGGTCGTCGAGCCCGCCCAGGGCTCACGATTTTGGTACCTTGGATTTTCTCAAATTTTGAAACGGCTGTATCTCCGGTTCTACTGCATCGAATCAACTTCAGATCGGCTCATTTCAAAGGTAACTGTTTTGGCTATCAGATAAAATCATTTTTGGATTTCTATAAGTACGCGCATGCGCAGTAGAACTCATTTCCTAAATCGAAAAGTACTTTTAAACAATCTAATCGCGTATTTGACGCTTTTTCCAGCTCGGAAGAATTTTAAAAACACATGTTTTCGATGTAGGATGACTCAACGAACACATTAAAGGAGGTTATATGTCTGTTTTAGGGAGATTCAAGGGAGAAAACGTGTTTTAGCCATTCTTTGACTTTGAAATCGTACTAAAACGCATGCCATGAGCTCCAAACCCCCAAGAAATGGCTGAAAATTTTCTTGTGGTTAGATTACTAACTGACAAATTAAAAAAACTTTTTCTTTTAATTTTTTGAAGGGTGGTCAAAGAAGTTATTTTGCAAAACATTATTTCCATGTATTTTGGACTGAGACCATGTGGGGGCCTTGAGGAACTCTCCAAAATTCACGTATGTGATAGGATTTTTGGTTACCTTTCAGATGCTCCTTGAAAAATTCAAATCGGTTGAGGAGGAGAAAAGTTATAAGCAAAATACTAACGCAAAGTTTGATTTTTGGGGTTTTCAGTAAAATCAATTATCTACGCCTAGCCGAGGCAAAAAAATTTTTTTCGGCCCAATAAAAATTGCTGAAATCATGTTTCAATACATCTAACCGATTGAAAATCTTTCCGAGGAGAAAAAAATGTCGTGCAGAAATCATCCAAATTTGGCGTGGACGTCCTCATATATGTTCGTTCTTTGGATAGATCAGAACCTAGATCCATCTCGAGCATGACGGAGCAAATGGTTCAGGCATGGCCCATCAAACGCGTGCAACACACACACACACACACACATGCACAAACAGCATTTTCAAAAGATCCACACACTAAATCCCCATTGATGCTGCGAGGGGTGATGATCACGTCAGGTGAGTCATTTGGTTGACTCCACTGGTGAATTCCACCGGTCGAGTCCACTAGTCGATTCCATTAGATTGGTTCAGTTGACTTCACTGGATCAATAATCTGTTTGCATTAGAGCGAGGCCAGCATTTGTTGGAAATCTTCATGGGACGCCCAACGAGATGTGCCGACAAATATCAGCATAACACGAGTATTTGGATATACGCTCGCTCTTTGGATGGTTCATAACTTGGATCCATCGAGAGCATGTCGAAGGAAATAGTTAATGCGCGGCCCATCAAACGCGCGCAACACACACACGCACACACACACACACACATACACACGTACACACAGCATTTCCAGAAGATCCACAAACTAATTTCTCATTGATGCTGCGAGGGGTGATGATTACGTCAGGTAAGTCATTTGGTTGACTCCACTGGTGGACTCCACTGGTCGAGTTCACTAGTCGAGTCCACTAGATTGAGTCAGTTGACTTGCCTCGATCAAACATCTGTTTGCATTCGGTGAGGAAATTGCGCAGCCTATCAAGCGCACGCAAACACATGCATAGGGTGATTCCGCTCTTCTCCAAAAAATTAGAGACTCAACCCGAAAATGTTCAGAGCTAGCCTCGAAATTCGCAAACTGATGCACAATAGCGCTGTCTTGGATGCCGATCATATTCAAAATAAGCTCGGGACCTCATACTACAAATGATAGTGACTACAGGCAAAACTCAGTATTCGTGGTAGTTACGTTCCCAAAATGTACCGCGAATACCGAATTCGCGAATACAGAAGCATTGTTATTATGAAAAATGGAGGGTTACGGGATCGCTCCGGTCTCAAGTGACCATATTTCTCTGAATATTCGTGACTGACCGCAGTTTCACTGTAAAAACGTGATAATAACATGATTCCCCTCTCGTTATCCCGAATGAACCAAACTGTTCACCGATTTCTTGTATCTCCTCGACAAAATGCTCACTTCTCTGCCAGATTTCGATAAATCCAGGATTCTAGATTGTTCTGTTAGATTCAAAACTTGCTTCTGTCTTCTGGTGACAGTTTTTACCGCAGATTTAGAAGTTAATCGAGCCATGATGGATCTTGATGGGCTCTTTACATTTATGTCACACCGTTTAACCAAAAAGTTACGAATTCAAGTACCAACGCACTAAATTCTGTACAGAAGATTTCATTCAATGTT
This sequence comes from Eretmocerus eremicus, assembly GCA_030522705.1. NCBI lineage: Eukaryota > Metazoa > Arthropoda > Insecta > Hymenoptera > Aphelinidae > Eretmocerus > Eretmocerus eremicus. The sequence goes on along the minus strand of JAPYYZ010000317.1, from coordinate 17,764 downwards.
TGTGGAGGTTTGTTAATACAATTTTGATTAAGTTCATTGGGGATGCAGCGACTTACTCTAACACCCAAAAAACATCATTTTGAGCCGAGCAGATGATGATAGTTTCCAACTCATCGATCAACAGCTCGAATTTTTCTCTATATTTTCAGACTTTTCTAAAAATCTCGCCCTTCCGGATCCGCTAATACGGGATAAAATACCGCGAATAATGAATTCGGGTCTCATTTCATCTCACTGCGAATATGGGATTTGCGAATACGAGATTCTCGATTACCGAGTTTTGCGTGTATGTAAAATCATGGTCCCCAGAATGGGCATGGCTCGAATCACCGCCATTGCATGTCGTAATTCCAAGATTCTGCGCTCATTTCGAGTTTGACCAGGGTCGGAGACGCCGCATTTCGTTTATTGCTTCGTTGGTTAAAGGAATGTGGAGTAGCTTCTCTGAATGAAGTAGCTAGTTTTTTTTAAAATCATCACTCAATTTGAGCTCATTCATACGGTATCCGTTGCACCAACAACTCGCTTCGACATGCCCTAAATATAATTCGGGCGGCGGCCACCGCGTACTCAAACTCAACCTTGACTATATTTGGCAGGATATTAGAGGCGTAGCTTCTTCAAGTGTCTCGCCAGCCTCGAAGTTCGTAATTCAGAAACAAAATGATCCGTAAGTGACTCCGACATGATGGGAAATAAGCTGACGATAAAGACACTACGAATTACAGCATTGGCGCTCCGAGCCACGTGCTCCAGGCCTATATACATCACTTCGTCGTGTATAAATCGCTAATTTGGTCAGGTAATGGGCTCAAACAACTGGCCACACAAACCGGCTCAACTCAATGGATTTCGGGGTCGACTCGCCCAAATCAAAGATAGATCGGCCTCATTAGATCAGCGACACAAAACGATTTCATGAAATTCAAATTAAGTACATTACGCCGGGCATACCTCGTTAGGCAAGCATCGGGAAGACCCAAAGAAACATATTCTTCCCAGTGTGATCTCTCGGCCCTCGATCCTTGTTGTTGGTGGTTCAAAAAAACCCGCAATCAGAGTTGTCAAGCTGAGTTTGCTGAGTGACTCCGCTGGCTTCGAGGGATGTTGTCTACGACTCCCAATCGGAGATTGGGCTCCCAATTTGTGACACGCGCAATCATAATGTGCGCGTGCACGGACGTGACGTGAACTTTCAAATCATGCTACACATCCAACTTGATATGTAGACTCTCTCACCCAGGAAAAAGCGCACGACAGCCGTGCGCTCGGATTTAATACAGCCGCTCATGGAAAAAGGCTGCGCACGACAGCCGTGCGCTCGGATTCGACACGACCGCTCATAGAGGAAGGCTGCGCACGACAGCCGTGCGCTCGGATTCAACACAGCCGCTTATGGAAAAAGGCTGCGCATGACAGCCCTGCGCTCGGATTTAAGACAGCCGCTTATGGAAAAAAGCTGAACACGACAGCCGTGCGCTCGGATTTAACACAGTCGCTTATGGAGAAAAGTTGCGCGCGACTTTCACCCGGGAACGTACAAATACAACCCAGTGCACACATCGAGCATTCATTCTTATTCTTGACTCGCAACCGCAACAGTCACGTCTCTTACATCTCAGTTGACGATACATATAATTATTCATGTATCTTGATTATTGGCAAACCATATGTATATAGTGCCTCATCTATTACCACTTTATTGAATGAACCAGCATATCTCCCAGACTCGCCGCCTAAGATTTCTGGATTCAAACCTACCGCCCAAACTACACGACGACGCCTTCTTCACGAGGCAGAAGGTCGTCACAACTGGTGACAGTGGTGTTGGAAACTGGCGGCGTCGGGCTTAAAGATTCTGGACCTCGAGGAGGGACGCTGCCAAACTGGAAAATCAAAGAAACCACTACGCAGCAACGATTGAGAACTACATGTTGCTCTACGCCTGTTGAATTGTGAATCATCGAAGAACCCAGAGTGCAGAGACATCGTACACCTAAACCAGAACTACAAGAACGTAACATCGTCTTCACATCGTCTTCAGATAAACGCAACAGCGCTGGAGGGACCAGTCCGCAGTACAGCAACTCTGATCAAGTAGTATGTACTAGACTAGTGGCTTAATTGTGAGGATGGAATCTGGCAATTACTGGGATGGTTAGCAAGAGATATTCGGAGAGGAGCATTCGGAAAGAGATCAGAGAGATTAGAAAATCACTATCGAAAATGAACCTCAAGAACCGCGAGACCGTGGGAGATTTTGATCAAGCAATCCTGCTTATTCATGAACTGTGGTCAATTAATGAGAAGTTGTTGCAAATAGTCGAGTCGACCGCGAGGGATTGAACGTGAGAACCGAATCATGTCAAAATTTCAATTTACGAACGAGAATCTTGACGAACATTTATCAGAAAAGATAGAGAAAATTACCAACAGCCAAGCGAATATCCTCAATAAAACTAAGGAAGAGGTGGACGATATCCAGATCATTGTGACAGAGCAGGAAGAGATGAGCAAAGAGTGTAGGACGCGTTCGGAAAGGCGATTCGGTGAAATAGAAGATTTCTCGGAACAGTTGAACGAACTGGTGAACTCTTTCAAAAATAATATCAAATCGATTGAGGAACAAATAACGAGTCTTGGAGGCAAAGTAGAGACTCTACAGAATATTCTAGATCTGGAAAGGGGTGATTGAGTTCACGCATGCAAAAATAAGCAGTAGGACCTGTCAGGAAAAATTGAGAAATATCATTTGCGAATTGAAGAGGCGACAAGAATTGACAAAACAGCTTCGAATAGAATCCAAGAAAATCGAGAGTTTCTTTAGGGAGCAGTTTGACGAAAACAAAGTTTGCGTGATACGATCGTCGGATAAGTTTAGAAAAATCGACAGAGTCAACAAAGAGTTTGTGGCTGCACGTAAATTGGTTCGACAAGAAGCGGAGTGCGTCAAACGCTGTGTTTGGGGAGTAGAAGCTAAATACGAGAAAGCTGAGTACGCATATAGGGTTTGGGAAATGAGATTCAAATAGAGAGAATGCCACCGAAAGCCGCTTCATTAGACCAAATAATACAAAAACCAATTGAGACAGAATTTAACCAATACTTTGAGTTCATAAACCGACTAGTTTCAACCTATTGTATGAAACAAAGGGAGGAAATCCTCAAATTTTACATCGGCAATCCAAGTGGAAGGCATTCGTGCGCGAGCTGCTTCAGAAGAAACAACTTTATGTTGAGGGAGCGCATAATTATTCACACGAATTTTCACCTGAACGTACACGAAGATCAAGAAATCATTCGATGCAGTTTCTGCGGGATCTCTCTCGTACCAAACGTCTAGCAATTGACCGTAACGAGTGTATAAATATCACATCAGATCATTTGAATCGAAAACGGAATTAGTGACATCTAACGGGATCGGAACATCATATGGAATGCGTAAAATTGAATAAGGGAGGTCAAGTACTTTCTATATCTCATCACTCCATTGGCAAATACTTCTCACGTCAGACATATGAATATCTGATAAGGGGATTCGTGGAAGAAATTCAACTCTACGTGGATGACTCCGAAGTAGTAGCGCAATACATTAGAGATCTGAATATCTGGAGGGCAGGGGAGTAACCAATTGTCGGGACGGTATATGCGTCCTAAGGGAACTAGATTATTATTCAAAGATAAGAATCCCCAGCACAAGCGGTTGAGTTCAATCCTGGTCAAAATACAGTCCGAAATTTCTCAACATAACGCCGAAACTGTGACGATACATCTCAATAATTACGGTCCTCTACATGTACGCCACAAGTGCTTCTTGAATAGCGACTTGGCCACAAGAGTGAAGGCATTTTTTTAACACAAATTTCACAATCTAAAAGATAGAATCCAAAGGAGATGAATTATTCGCCGATTTGCAGGGACCTTATAGTGGGAAGATCTGCGATTAGGTGTGAGATTCGCTTGGAGACCTTACATAATAATTTCACGTGACGGCACAATTTAATCATGTCATGAACACGTGGATCCATCAGGGTGCGGAAATCTCCGAGGTTGAATAAAGGGACGGCGCGAATTCACGATCCCGACGATCCCATGGAAATAGACGAGACACGCGAGACGAATACGACTGCGGGAGCGGTGAATCTGACCGTTGCGATCCCGAGAGGATCGCAAACACAAGAATCCGCGATTCCAAATGGATCGAATGTAATGCAAATGCAACCAAGTTCCGCATCAAATATGAGCTCGAATGGATTTTTGAATCAAACGAGTGAGAGACCTCTCACTGTTGCAGAGGCCATGAAATTATTACCAACATTTGACGGGAAACATATTTCAGTTTCGACTTTTATCAACGAGTGCACAGATATAGAGTCTCTGATAAACCCTACTGACAAGTGCATGTTTGCAAGGATAGTAAAATCAAAAGTCACAAGACAAGCTAAGAAATATGTGGAATCAAAAAAGTATAGCACATTGATCGGACTATTTGCTGATTTGAAACGGGCTTTCGATCCATTCAAGAATTTCTTTGGCTTGCAGTTGGAACTCTCAAAAGTAGTAAAAAAGGAGAGCAAAACCGTTTCAGAATATGGCTTGAGAGTCATGCAACTTCAAACTAAATCATTGGAACTTATCCGTGAAGACTCGTACGGGTGCGCGCCCATAGGGATGATCGAATCAACTATGAAAAACACAGTTACATGCTTCATACAAGGTTTGAGCGAACAATATTCGTTCAAATGGAGAGCCGAGGATTTTGACTGCTCAGATAAAGCCATAGACGCCGCCATAAAAGTAGGAGAGCAGATGAGAGGTTACCAAATACTCCACGGGAAGGGAAAAACCGTAGCGAGCGTTGATGCAATAGAGACAAATAATAGAGAGCTTATTGACAGAACGAGATGCTATAATTGTCGTGGTTACGGGCACTTAGCTCAAAATTGTATGAATCAACCGTCAAGAAAATCGGATCGAATCGAGACTATGAGGAATCTCCACTCAGCAAAACCATATGACAAAAAGTGCATATGCTGCGGCGCAGAGGGGCACATACGTTGTGACTGTCGCCACAAAGACAAAGATTGTCGCGCATGTGGTATAGTAGGTCACTTAGAAAGAGCCTGCCGAAAAAAAATCAGGTCCATCAGAATCAGGGCAAATTTGAACAACGCGCGGATCAGAGGCAGGATGAGCCACAAAAAAGATAGAAAAACCTTTAAACTCCAAACCGACTCATTGAGTGAGTGCCACAATGAGAAGGAATTGGAGACATTGCACTCACCAGTTCAGCGAACGCGAATCGTCCTAACCTGCTCTTTACTAAAGAAGCAATGTCCAACAGTTATTTCGGGAAGTGAGTATCTGACAACTAGAGTGAAGTTCTTGATTGACACAGGAGCGGAAGTGAATTTATTGAAAAAAAACTTCCTGAAAAAGGATGTGGAAATTGACACTCCCAAAAGAGTTAAGCTGACGGGAATCGACAACAAACTGATAGATACACTGGGATGCATTACAATTCATTTTGATAACTGTCTGCCGTGTGAATTTTCCTCAATACCAGAAGACTTTGCCATAAGCTACGACGGGCTACTAGGCGTGAGATTTTTGAGAAAACACGAGGCAAATCTATCGTTTAAAACAAATATACTCAAGATCGATGACCAAGAGATCGAATTCACACATACACATAACGAACTGTCTACTACCGGCCAGATCTGAGAAGCTAGTTAATGTGACACTACACGACTCCAGTCTAACGGAAGGATATATTGAAAAATTGGACGCAGGTTCAGGAATATTTTTGGGAGAAACTTCGATAAAGAAATGTGAATGGTAAAGGAACACTATACATTTATGATACTGACTCGAATGATATTTCGATATCAATTCCTCCCTTGAATTTCGAAGCATTCGATGCTATTCCCAAAATTCAATCAATTGATTACAAGAATGAGGTTGAGATCGAAAGAAGAGTCACGGAGTTGACAAAAATTATGAAATTAGACAATCTCAATGGGGAAGAGAGAGACAGCATGATCAAGCTTATTAAGGAATTTCCATTCCAATTTTATCTGCCGGGTGACACACTCGGCTACGTGAAGGACATCAAACATAGAATCACAACAACGACGGAAACTCCGATCAATATAAGACAATACAGGAACCCTTTTAAATTGAAAGATGAGATTGACAAACAGCTCGATAAGATGGTCAGTCAGGGGATAATCGAGGAATCGACAAGTGGCTGGAACGCTCCTCTTTGGATAGTTTTGAAAAAAAGAGAACGAAGAAGGAGAGAAACAATGGAGACTCGTTATAGACTATAGAGCCTTGAATAAAGTCACGGTTTCAGAGGTACATCCATTACCAAATATAACCGATATTCTGGACCAATTAGGGGGTGCCAAATATTTTTCGGTGATGGACCTTGCGTCGGGGTTCTGCCAAATATTGATCGACGAGAGAAATTCCCCCGAGACAGCTTTTTCCAGTAGTAGCAAGCATCATTGTTTTCGCAGACTCCCGATGGGCTTAAAGAATTTACCGATTCGTTTTACTCGAGCACTAGTGAACATTTTATCAGGATTGAATAACGTTGATCTTTTCATATACGTAGATGATGTGATTCTGCATGCATCTTCCATAGCAGACCCTTACCGTAAGATGAGAAAATTACTAGCGCGATTCAGAGATCACAATCTGATGTTTCAACCGGGAAAATGCTTGTTTTTACAAAAAGAAATAACTTACCTGGGACACAAAGTGACACAAAACGGTGTCCAACCCGGCCCCAAGAAGGTCCCGGCCGTGAAGAATTCCCCAAGACCGAAAAACGAGAAGAATATCAAACAATTTCTTGGCCTAGCAGGCTTTTACAGGAGGTTTATACCAAATTCCGCGAAAGTAACGAAACCGCTCTCGATTATTTCCAAAAAGGGGATGAAATTCACATGGGGTGAAAGTCAACAAGCAGCCTTTGACAAGCTTAAGGGAATATTATGCTCAGACACCATATTGATCTACCCTCGGTTCGATGAAGTTTTTATAATCAGTACAGATGCAAGCTCATTCGCGATCGCGGCAATTCTCAGCCAAGGAGGAATAGGAAAAGATTTGCCAATAGCATATGCCTCGAGAATGTTGAGTGCGACAGAGGAGAGGTGGTCTGTAATCGAGAAAGAAATGGCCGCAATTATTTTCGGAATTAAGCAGTTCTGACCATATATTTTTGGTAACGAGTTCATTCTTGTGACAGATCATAGACCCCTAGTGTGGGTAAATAGCTGCAAAGATCCCTCGTCCAGACTAGTGAGATAGAGTTTCACTCTGAATGAATACGATTATGAGATAATGTATAAGTAAGACACGTTGAATCAGAACGCAGATGCCTTATCGAGGAATTCAGTCGAAAAAATATACGAAGAAACTGATGAAAGCGAGTGTGAGGAAGTAGACTCATATGCTGTAAATGCTCTGACAGAATTCGCGAACGATGAGAAATGCGATTGCCCGGTCTGTGCGAATGGCTCAATCTCACATATCGCTGGGGTCGAAGGACCGCCGTCAATGAATCAGAGAAACTCAATTGAGGACCTGTGTGGTCAGGCGCTACCTGTGTGGTCAGGGAAGAGGTGCAACGTACCAAGTTATGACATAGAGTGTGGTCTGGAATCAAACGAAAAGGAAAGGCAGACAGATGAAGTAAGATCTGTGACTAAGGATAATGAAAGGGTGACAGATGAAGTAAGATCTATCACTAAAGGAGATGAAAGGGTGACAGATGAAGTAAGATCTGTCACTGAGATAGATCGAGGACTAAGCTCAGACACGTCAACAGAGGGGAGTGCTAAAATGGCTTCATCCACTAACAAATCCAACCCGCACCATCTTATAATCCCGCAAAACCCATGCACAACTAACAATATCAACATCTCAACATTGACGCATGTTGATCCAAATTCTGCGACAAGTTCTGATGCTTACCGAGACGTCGAAACGATCGATTGTGAGATGCGGGATGACTGCTACAGTACTGGCAATCCTTCTCTGAGACGTGTATACACAATAGACCAACATGGCATTGGTCACAGTAAATTTTCCCTTTGGATGAGAAATAATGATGAGATACATTTTTTCACCACAGATTGCGTAGTCAAGTCGAAAATCACGAAAAAATTGCTAGAGATGAATTGTTTCGAGCTAGAAAAAGTAGTTTCCCAATCTCCAAAACTCCACGAAATCCTAGTGTCGAAAAGTAATGGGAAGATCACAATACATTTATTGATGAAGGAGAGTGTCGACGAAGGCACGTCTCGGCTGGATGTCCTGAACTTACTATATCTGATTAAGAGTATTATGATGAAATTGAAGATGGAATCGATTAGCATAGAGAGAGCATACGACGTTCTTGAGGAGTGTTATTGGCCAACTGTTATCGAATTTTTCAAATCTTCGGTACAATCGATGGAATTGAAGTTTACTATTTGCACCGGAGAGGTTAGAGTTCCAAACCCGTCGGATAGAGAAACTATCATGAAAAAACACCATGAATCTTTATGCGCGGGGAATAGAGCTGTGCTAGGCACACTCAATAAAATACGAGAGAATTTTTACTGGAAAAAAATGGAAAGCGACGTCAGACAGTTCGTCAAAGTATGTAGAGAATGCCAAAAAAAGAAACTGGTGCGAATAAAAACGAAACAGCCAATGGTTATCACCGACTGCCCAGAAAAAGCAATGCAAAAAATTCAAATCGATTTGGTAGGGCCAATGCCAATTGCGGGATCAGGTGAAAAATATATACTCACTTGGCGATGTATACTTTCTAAGTCCATAGGAGCAGTAGCATTGGAAAATATTGATTCAGTAACCATCGCAAAGAGTTTTGTTAACGATTTCATTATGAGATTTGGGTGTCCAGAAGTAATTCAGTCAGATCAAGGATTTAATCTGATAGCGGGTATCATGGATGAATTTTCGGAAATTTTCAAAATCTTTGGGATCAAATCAACCGTTTCCCATGCACAATCACAAGGAAGTTTAGAACAGAGTCATCATGTTTTCGTTGAATACTTGAAATTCTATGCTAACCGGAAAGATTGGACAGATTTTTCAAAACCAGCAGTTTTCTCATACAATACTAGCGTATCTGAATCGACAAATTTTACTCCACACGAATTAGTGTTCGGATACAAAGCAAGAATACCATCCTCGTTCTCGTGAGGCAGAGCCCCGAGAACTTATGACGCAATCATGAATAAGTTTTTGTAACAATTGAGCGAAGTTCAGTCAAGGGCTTCAGAAAGGTTGAAACTATCTAAAGAAAAATCAAAAAGTACTATGATCGGAAAGCGAATGTGAAAATCTTCAACGTAGGAGACTTTGTGTACCTCTCAAATGAAGCTAGATCAAGCAAGCTGAATGACCAATACAAAGATCCTTATAGAGTGACTGATGTGCTGGACAATGGAAACTATTGAGATTATCATAGAAAGAGGGAAGAGAAGAATAGTACATGCAAATAAGTTGAAGACTTCTTGTATACCCGTAATTGAACTGGGAGAACAATAGACGATAAATTGATTACATCTTTGATAAAAGTGACACTGAAATTTCATACTCATTTATTCTGAGAAAGAGGGAAAGGAGGAATTTATAATCTAACTAGGAGTAGGAAAATTATTTAGAATCTACATCCAGCCATTAGTAAAACAAGGATCGTTAAACATACATTTTCATATTTGGAGATACAGCGACACTATCAACCAAAAACTCATGTTTCAATCAACAGGCAGCATTTTTGCACTGAGTGGAAAAATAGAAAATATTTGGGTCCTTTTTCCTTCCTCGCTTCCAGTGGCTTATTGAACAAAAAATGAAGTTGACAAAGGGAAATTAATGGGAAGAAAAGACAGAGAGTGAATTCATTCGGATAGTAATGAAAATTAAGTGTCAGGAGCGTTGGATCCGTGTCGTTTCTTTTTATGCCCTGTAAGATCACTATTTTTCTTGTACTGGCGACCACATATCTCACAAGTGAACTTCTTGGCCTCGCACTCATAAGTTTTATGCTTCATAAAGTTGTGGGTCAGAAATAAACCTTAACAAACGAGACATTCCCTCTTGTCCCCGTCCGGTATCTGGGACGCATCAATGTCTGCTTTAGCCCACCCTGAAACACATCGGAAGTCGTCAGGTGAGCAAAAAAGAAAAAGAGAAGTAAGAACTAGGCCGGGCCAATGCGGCAAGAACTGCCGAAGAGGCCCGATACAGGTATAGATACGCAAAGAACAGCAACGAAAAATTGGGAATATCACCCGGGATGCCTGCACTCCGTTGTCATATTGAGATGATAGCATAAATCCCGAATCATATTCTCACACGACGACACTCAAAAAACTACGGGATAGCAAATCAGATCACAAAGAAAATGCAATGCCACGCACAGGCCAAGTTGTATCGAATCTTGTTTAAATTTTGACTATCAGTGAAAGTACCCTCTCAAAGAGAAAAAAAAGAAGAAAAAAATTATATCACACATATAGTCGTGTGCGGACAATTCTAGTTAGAATAATAACGTGCAATCATTGGATGATGAGATTGAAACTCATTCACTCACTCTGGTGACGATCACACTCTCGAACATGTCTGGCAAGCTGCTGGACGAAAACCTTACAGATCGAGCACATGACCCAGTTACGTAGCGTCCAGGTCGGGATGTCGAACTCATGTTCAGAGCGCTGATGGGCCTTGAGACGTTTCTTAGAAAGAGTATCCCAAGAACATTCAGCACACTCGTATACGTTGACCAATTTACCCGTAACTTGCACGCGATGGTTCTTCAAGATAGGCACATAGTCGAGCTAGCACAACGGACAGTCGCAATGCCGAGCATGCCTTCCAATGAGCAACCAACGAAAATCAGCATAATTGATAGCTCCGGTTAAATTAGGCGTGAGCTGGATGACTTGGTGTCTGACGCCAAATTGGAGGTGTACACAATCGGACGGATTTTGCTCAAAAGTCTGATACGGGATCTTATGCTCCTTCAAAAATGCAGTCGGGACGTGAATATCTTTATGATCAACGAGAAAAGGGCACGGAAGATCGTGAGGACCTGCGGAGTGAAAAAAATGGCTAGTAAGATAGATGAGGCAAAATTTAAGCTTCGAAAATTTGCAGTGCCGTTTAGGAAACAAACATCATTTGGACGAGTACCATAAAGCAATATCTTTTTTCATATGGAGAGGAGCTATGCAATCTCTCTATTCCTCTCTCTCGGAATTTCATTAAAACACCTCATGTGAAAGGAGGCACAAATATTGTAACATGAACCCTTGGAATTAAGCTTCTTGAATCTGAACACTAGTCTCGTTTTGATCACCATGAATAAGAGGATCACTAATGAATTCGTCGTGGATTTTGGTGATGAATGCAAATTGAACGAGCAAAGGAATTCCTCGAAATTTTTTCTATTTCACTCAACGACTACACTAACTCAAAATGGAATGATTTGAGAGATCGCGGAAATCTACCGGGCTCCAAAGCATTGTCTGAATACATTAGTAAATGTTTGAGCTCACTAAAAGAACACATCAATCCAATATGGGAATTAGACTCACAGGGTATAGAAGATTACATGAAATAGAGATAACGAGAGCAAGAAAAGGACAATAAAAAGGATATAGGAGTTAGATATCACAATTGAAACTTACGACCATCCTCGGCGTCGTCTGGCCAAGGTACCAAAGCGTCCTGAATAGCACTAATGAATAACCCTTATCGAGAGTTATCAGTCATAGTTTAGAGGGTATAGTTTGAGCGTTGGGAGGTAAATTCCTATAGCCATAGCTATACGAGCCCAGAAGATGATCCTCTTGATGGTTCTTGCTCGATGAGCCTACACCGCCTACATATTCAAATTCAGAGTTGATCCCAGACATACGCGGTATGGACGAGTGTATTCCAAAGGCAACGTTACTTCTCTGAATCGCCGGACTGGAATCGAAAATACCAGGAAAAATCTCGCCAACTGGGAAGTCAAAAGAGTAATAAGCTGGCTCGTGGCGTAGAGGGATAGAATCGATGATTTCCTCGTGGGTCATGGCGAAAATGGCGGGATTTTGACGGACACTCAACAAATTCAACACCGCCGCATTGTCTGGCACCAATCTTGAGGGGCAGCTTTCCTTGCTAATCTGGTATAGACCTTCCGCAGCCATTGGAAGATGAACAATGCGTTGACAGGGAATTCGGACGGGACTCCTGATGATACGACTTAAGATATCCTCGCGTTCTTGATTACTGAAAACATGAGCCTGACGCGATATAAGAACGGAAGCATTAAGCGCTCTATACTTGCCGAGCGGTTGGAAATAATGTTGCACAAAATTTTCGATTGACATTTGCTGAAATTCCTCAACATGATTGCCTTCTATACTGAAAAGCTCGCGGAAACACACCGTCGACGAATTACCTAACGAGACCGCCAATATCGCCGGAGTATTCAAACTTTGAAACTATCCAAGGCTCGGAAGCGAGAGAGGGGATTGAAACATTACGCGGAAGCACAAGGCGATGGTTGATGAAAGATAGAGACAACTCAATCAAAGAGAGAGACACAACGCGTGACTATGTTGAGAGTAGGCGCGATAAGTTGGAGCGGGATGAAGACTGGAGAAAAGCGAGAGTAAGAGAGAGTGTAAACACAACATGTGCCTCAAAGGTCTTCAATATCAGCAAAACTAACTCGCCCTGCTGCGATCGACTCGTTCGCGATCACTAACATCTGAATATCAATTCCTCGAACTTCGAGCAGAAATCTATATCTGATACCAGACCGCCGCAGGGTCTTAAGGCTGGAATCAACGCACACAAGCTCGCAAAAGCTAGAACCACAACGAATTGAGAATCAATAGGAGATCACGTAGAGAGACCGACCATGTAATGTGTTCGATAGACGAGCAGATTACTGTCCATTTACACTCAGAATTGCATGTACTCTAATACGCAAAACCCTATGGCAATTACGTACCCCACAGAATAACCATCCTCCTTTGATGGACCAATCATTCGGAATCGGGCGAGACTATGGGGCCGATGCGGCATGCGCTGCCACAGAGGCCCGGTTGCGCGGTCTGCGATAATAGTGCCGATGCGGCGCTCACTGCCGCAGCGGCCCGACACCTCGATTCGCAAGACCTTGGATACGGAAGTTTTTATCGATATCATGAGAGAAACTACACATGATCTATCAGTTTGATGAGTCAGGAAGGTAATAGGGTATATTTTCCTATACGAGTTCTAGGAGCTTACTATCGGGAAAGGCGAGTGAAAATCTCTGCGAATTTTAAAAAGATATGCCAGATTTCATCCATGTAGGGTATATTGTAAAAAGATGAGACGTCTATGAACACTGCAACATCGAAGAATTCGCCTCAATAAATGACCAAGGACAGAATAGCACAGGGAACCGACCCGTGAAACATGCTGAAAAACTTTGAAATACACGGTGTGGCCAAGTGTCATGAAAGGCATAAGCTGAAACACATGTGCGCTGCGCTTGAGAAATCCGGACGAGGGACGCCGTCCAGGAAATGGCAATAAAAAGTTGCCCTATGCCTAAGCAGAACAGGAACGAGCCTGCGTAAACGACCCTGGAAAACTCAAAGTTAGACGCAGCAATGTTCATGCGGTCTGCATCGACGGGGCATCAGAGCACAGGACGAACCAGTTTGGCCCAAGCCTTCGATGGGTACACTTCGGAGTTCAGAAAATGAAAACGACAAAATCAAATCAAATTTCGTGTGCGCCTCGCTCTTCCGATGACGCAGATCTAGACGAACTGTTGCAGTCGACAATGTTACCTGGTATGTTGCAGATAATACAAGAGCTGCAACAGCACCCGGATCAAGGAGCTTGCGAGCAGCACCCGTTCATTCCTCCACTAGGAGCTCCAATCCAACAACTTGCATCCGTTCACCCACTCATCGACTGGGAAGTTGAGAGCGGAAGAGGCTACAACTATAATAATCATCTACATCAAAACTTCACATTTCAACAAATACACTATGACACTGCTGGTGCATCTGGAAGCTCAAATCTGCATGACCAAACAAGGGCTGCGCATTTTATCGAGATGCAACATTAATGCGCATTCAGTGGAGACGCAGATCCAAGCGAATGTATCGAGAACATCGACAATGAATTACGTGAGTGCGGCAATCGTGATCATTGGATGGAGCAGATCGGGCTTGTACCGAATCGTACCACCTTTCAAGAAGATTTGAGTGAAAGTGACTCCGGCACAATCATGAATCCGAGTCAGTGGCCAAACAGCGACACATTGTCAACGTCGCTTGTGTACAGAGTGAATCAACCAAATACTGAGTGGGCGATTAGTGCAAGTGAAAACTACATGACAACCTATGCACTTGGAACTTAAAGCAACGCAACAATTACAAGCAGCGCAGCAGAGTCACAGTTGTTCGACAATTCAACCGACAACTCCAGGGGAGCACTACAAGGAATTGTTCCTCCTAACACTCGCAATGCGTTTATCATGAACGCGACGAGATACCTGTGGAAAATACGGATTCAAGAAAGGACGAAATCTCGACAGTGCAAGAAATCAACAGCGTCACAATTCAAGAGACAAGCGCACTAAAGCCGCGTGGATTCGCCACGAATGCGGCCACAGATCCGCAAAGATTCGAAGATGAGCCGAGCACATCAACTCACGCAACAGCGCAAGCTGCTGGAACATCATCTCCAAGTACAAGTTCGCATGATACGGAAAGTGCCAAACCGAGCAGTGAACCAGGCAAACGGAAACCCATGGACGAGCCCACAACAAAGTCGACACGATAGACTCGCAGATGCGTGAGTAGCGGAGTTCACGATCCGGACAAATACGATTGGGCAGCTCTTCGAGAACAAGTGGTGAACGGAATTCCAGTTTTAGAACATCCGTCTTTTCACCAACTCAAAAATTTCTTCCACGCAAGATCGGAGTTCTACCAACAGAAAAAGAGAGGTTCAATATGCACAAATTGCTGGTTCCCCGATGAATTTCCACACCACAAATTATCGTCAAAACACGTGCTCACACTCAAACATAGAAATCCACTGATAAATGTTTGCTCTGAATGTCATAATACACCTTACGTATCAAAACCAGCTCATTTATGCAAATATTGTGTCATGGAATTTTACAATGCCATGAAGAACCATGACGAAAGTCACTGCATCATAATCGACGACGATTTATCTTGAAGACCATAAGTCACGACATAAATACTTCTGAGATCATCCCGAACAAACGCTGTACAATCTCTCCGTTTCACTCGACAATTTTTTGTGCAAACCACTCATGTCACTTCATATAAGTCCTATTCGACGAGATATTTTAGAGAATTAACTCATACGCCTTACGCACAAAGCTCCCGGGATGACCAATATAACATCGTACATATCATCTGAAATGAATTTGAACACACCAAAAGGCATGACAAGGGACCACTTCTTTCAAACGTATGAGTCTGCTAGAGATTACAACAAAATAAAATTTCCTGATAGAATATTTGAAATGAGAACGGAATTCTTCAAATTCTCTTCCTTTTCGTGAAACTGGATATCAGATCAGATAATTTTGATAATAATGAAAGTAGAACACTGAAAGCTCTCTTTCTTCTTCTTTTTTTGCGAAAAAAATTCAAGAAAGAAAGGATCTAAATCTTCGACGCATAGGTCGTATGAGACTTTACAATGAATTTATCATCGAGTTTTAACATATTTCTGTAACATGAATCACTTGGACATTTGATATGACAAATAGTCATATGTAGAGGATTTTAAGAGAGAGGGAGAGGAGGAAGGGAGAGAAGAGAAAAGGAGATGTTTTGGATTTACATGAGGAATTGGAAGGAATGATCTATGTACTCAATCCTACGTACTCAATCACGGGCAATAACCTAACAAGCCATTCTGTTATCTGAAATTTGACAGTAGTTAAGAATCTAGCATCAAGGATGGAGAATGAACCTCATATATGCAAGGATTATAATTTAGTCAATCGTCAACTGGGGTCTATACAGTGGTATGAATTCTCGAAAAAAAATAGGAAAAGAAGAAAAAAAAACCTCGGTATAGGGGGGAAGGTGTGACACGCGCAATCATAATGTGCGCGTGCACGGACGCGGCACAAACTTTCAAATCATGCTACATATCCAACTTGACATGTAGACTCTCTCATCCAGGAAAAAGCGCACGCCAGCCGTGCGCTCGGATTTAACACAACCGCTCATGGAAAGAGGCTGCGCACGACAGCCGTGCGCTTGGATTTAACACAGTCGCTTATGGAGAAAAGTTGCGCGCGACTTTTACCCGGGAATTTATGAATACAACCCAGTCCACACATCGAGCATTCATTCTTATTCTTGACTCGCAACCGCAACAATCACGTCTCTTACATCTCAGTTGACGATTCATATAATTACTCATGTATCTTGATTATTGGCAAACCATATGTATACAGTGCTTCATCTATTGCCACCTTATTGAATAAACCAGCATATCTCCCAGACTCGCCGCCTAAGATTTCTGGATTCAAACCTACCGCCCAAACTACACGACGACGCCCTCTTCACGAGGCAGAAGGTCGTCACAATTCGGGCACCTGGATCCCATCACTGAGCAGCTGCGAATTGATGACTCTCGATCCCAAGGGAGATACACAAACGAGAAGCACTCTAAATCACAGGTTTCCCCATGCCGACGCCTTCGGACCGGGTTTCTGCTTAACTGAGCCAGTCCAATCACTCGATAGGGATTTTCCCAGCAAGATGAGGTATCGAATAATTTCAGGAGTCCAAGCAAGAGAGAATTTATTGCTCTCCATACGAGGGAGGTACATAACCTAGAAGCGCTCTGATCACAGAATTTCCCCATTCCGACGGAATTTCTGCTCAACTGAGCTAGCGCAAACACTCGATGGGATTCCTTTTTAGGGAGACGGGGTCCTGATTGACAGTTTCAACTAGTAGGGAGTTTATTGCCCTGGATCGGAGGGGGATCCATATCCTAGACGCGCTCTGATCACAGAATTTCCCCATTCAGATGCCTTCAGGCGGGGTTTCAGCTCATCCTATCACATGATTAGAGCGATGATAGGTTATGTATCTCCCACAGATCGAGAGCAAAAAATTCTCTCCTGTTTGGAGGAGCTATGAGATACCGCATTCTGCTGGAAAAATTCCTATCGAGTGATTAGGTTGGCTCAGTTGTGCAGCAACTCCGTCTGAGGACGTCAGAATGAGGAAATTCCCTGAACAAAGCGCTTCTAGGTTATTCATCTCCCTCGGATCGTGAGCAATAAATCTCTCCTTTCCGATGATGTGATCATCGACCCCGTCTTCCCAAAGAATTCCTATCGAGTGAATGGGTTGACTCAGTTAAGCAGAGACCCTGTCTCAATGCGTCAGATTGAGGAAATTCCGTGATCAGAGCGATCCTGAAATGTATCTCCCTCTGATCATGAGCAATAAATTCTCTCTTGCTTGGAGAGGTTATTCGATACCTCATTTGGATAAGAAAATTCCTACCGAGTGATTGGGCTCACTCACAAGTAGAGGACCAAGCTTGCGGATCACGGATTTGGCCAAAACTCTGGGAATCATCTTGTTTTGGTGAGAAATGGAGATATCCCAGAGGGTTTATGCTAATAGGCTCTCTGTTCCGAGATACAGCTATGGACATTAGC
>JAPYYZ010000316.1:23562-57529 GCA_030522705.1 Eretmocerus eremicus | reverse complement strand
CAATCCCGTTCACATCGAATGGGACTAAACGGGATTCAATTTTTTATTCTGGCTATGGTACTTTTCACCCTAGGTGCGTAATGTACTACATGCCAGGTCCCGTTTGACAGCACTCTTCATTATGTATAGTTCTAGCACATCTTTCCTTCGCTACTTTGGACCTGAACTCAAGATCTGTTGAAGTTCAAATTCGATCATAGATCATACTAAAGATTGATCTCAAGGGCCAGACTGTGCAAGCTCTCGCAAGTTTAAGAGAGGACCACCCCTAACAGGTTTGAGATTTCATTCAGATATCGGCTCATTAGCTTCTCTCACTCGTGCCTATTGCCATTCCTACAACTTTATCCAAACGCGCTCGGCTAAAGCTAGCATTAGCCAATTCCGAGCGTTAGGTACGGTAGCATACAGATATAGATTTTTCAAAGTAGCTATCATGAAAATTTTTCAAAGCTTCTAATTATGAGGTTATTACATTGGAATTCACATCATTCTTGGCCGTACACTCGACTGTGATAAATTCGTAGTCGAAACACGTCCGCGCCCCAGCTCGAGCCCTCAATATAATCGAAGTGCGGCATAGCGGCCGAACGAAAAGGAAATTCGTACGGTGACGCGCAGCGGTATCCACACGGTAGCGCAGTCTAGACTCCTGAAGGGGGGACGACTTTGGAGTGCTCGTATGCGATTTCAGTTACTGCTCGTATAAATACGCACTTGGCCGTCGAATTGGCATCAGTCGCCAAAGTGCAGTCGCCGAGGTCTCAAAAATCGCAACGCACGATCAAAGAACACACACGAGAATGTATTCAGTCATGAGGATCTTAGCAATAAGTGTCATCGTTGCGCTGGCGGCTGCTCAACCCGCGAAAAATGAATTTTGGAAGGGCACAAGCATCGACGCGATAGTCGAGCAGACCAAGCTAGAGTGTGCCCAGAAGAACGACGAAGTATCTTGCATGAAATACAAGATTCTCAACCTCCTCGATCAACTCTTCCGCAAAGATAGTTTCAAGGTATGTTCATTCATCCCTTTCCATCTGATAAAGTGCGCATTATAGCTTCACGGATTCAAGATGGGTATCAAATGCACGTTCCCCCTTCAAAAATTTCTCCGATGATTTCTCATAGATTAAAATACTAATTCCATGCACTGCCTTAAGGCAATGAAAATCACCATTATAATTCGTGTTTCCTCACACCACAAAATTGGTAGAGAATCACTTCGAAGGCGAGATGCTCTCAGGGTTCCAGGGAATTGGGATCCTTGAAGAAACTCTTTTGATCTCAGTTTATCAGATCTTAATGGACAGGATCAAAAAATTCACGATCAAAGTCAAATATCAATATCGAGTAAAAATGATGCGTTGCAGGTATCAGAGACCGTCGAAGTGACCCGCAACTCGTATCCCATTGACGAGCTGACCGGTCGCAGTATGTCGGACGAGGGATCGCTTCTGGACACGGTGCGCGGCTACATAGCCTCGCACGACGTCACCTTCAAGCTGCCCCTCGAGTCGAGCGTGAGGGTCTCCTCGCGGAACATCGACGACGACGAGCTGAGCTTCGACGTCAAGTTCGGCCAGGGCCGGGCCGCCGAGGCGCGCAAATCCAAGCTCAAGAAGGTCATCATCCCCATCCTCGTGTTCGTCCTGCTCAAGGCGATGACCCTCATACCCCTGGCGATCGGCGTGCTCGGCCTCAAGGCCTGGAACGCGCTGCAGCTGTCCTTCTTCAGCTTCGTCGTGTCCGTCGGCCTGGCCATCTTCCAGCTGTGCAAGAAGATCGCGGCCGACAGCCACGCGGCGCCCATCGCCGCCCACGGACCATGGGAGTACCAGGCGGCGCAGTACAGATCGCTCCAGGACGCGGCCGACGTCGCCCAGCCGGAGAGCGGCGCGCAGAATCTCGCGTACGCGGCCTACGCTCAAGCTTGAGCCGTGCCTAGTTCTAAAATCTCTCTCCTCTAGGTTTACAGGAGCTTGATTTCAAGCGGCCGAACTTTTGTACAATATTTCCTACTATTCGTGCGTTTTCTACGTTTTGTAACTTGTTGAATAAACTATTTCGTGCAACCTAATTCTATCTTGCTTCTATTCTTCAAAGTCCTTTGATTTGTATTATCCATGTGTACAAAAGCAATCGCGATGAATAAACATATCAGTGATTGAAAGAGATTTGATGTATGAGGTTTAAATTTTTCAAGCAATTATCATCAAATATATTAATTGGACCCAACGAATGGAAAGCCTATTACACCGTCATCATTAAGTTGGAGATGACCATTGCCTTGAACAATATTCTTCCCACATGTTGTGGAAAACTATAAGTCTACACTGGTATCATTTTTCTCACAGTTCTTGTGCAGGAAAATTCGATCACTTAGCTCAGTGAATATCCAGTCGTTCATCGGGACGACGTCTCTCACTAAACACTATCCATGATCCATTACCTACAACTCCGGATAGGAATTGACGTTGCAGATGAATAGTTTATGATGGCAAATTCACCTTCTTAAATCTATAAATGACGATAATACGAGTCTTAGCTAATGGGTGTACCTAACGCGCTCAGTATATCACGCATTCAAAAGATCTTGTATTTCGTTGTATCTCTATCAAAGTCTGTGCAGATCAATCCCTCTCAAGTTCAAAGAAAACTAGGGATGTAAATCTTCCCAAAATTTTTACACACTTAACGAGCATGAGTATTGCATTATTGAAATGAGTTGTCTCAGACTTCTCTTTCTTAAAATTGAAACCTTCAAAATGGACGAATGCAATGACTGACGCAGAGCAAATCCTAAATGCAATCTAGTTGCCGATATTCACACCGTTTCCATGCTCGAAGATTTCGTAGGACGAAAATTGATAAAGGAGCGTTACTAGAAAAACTCCTCAACGATCGGAATTGCTCACTTCGTCGAGATATTCATGAGAAGAAACGCCCGATGACTAAGAGAATGAATTTTCCTTGAAAATACATCATTCTTATCTAACTGGATCACAACCATGAGACAAACCAGTGGGAGGAGCCGCATCTCATCTATCTCAATCATCGATGAAAAACTTCTACCAACAACGTATGAGCTAGTACTCACGAATCTTTCAATATCAACTACACTTGGTTCAATATCGGCATTTCCTACCTTTACTTACTCTTCTGCTCTCCAAAGACTTCTTCAATTCTCATAAAAATTAGAGCCTTTTGATAATGGTCGAAATGTCGAGACTGTTATCGAGAATTGCGAAGTTTTGAAATGTAAATTGTAATCGTATATAAAGGGTTGGAATATTCCCTGAGTGCTTACATTTGAGATGACTTTTAAGGGAGAAGCTGAGATGACGCGATAAATTTTCGTGTACAAGAGATGCTCATTTGATAAAAAATATCACTGTCGAAGCTTTCCCTACCCTCCTTGAATTACCTGACTTTGGAAACATGAATCATGCCAATTCTCTGATTACCAAAGGTTTCCGAAATGCATTGAGGAATCTCAATAGTTTCATGACTAGATTTAAATTTAAATCAGAACCTTTCTATGAGGGGACCTTGCCATACATTCTCTCAGTCTTTGATGACTGGAGGAAACACTCCTTTATATTTAATTAACGATTACGATCTGGTTTGTCTTTCTTTCCAGAGGTTTCTTGTCATCAAATATCTTTTTCAATCAATGATCTCTCATAATTAATATGAACGCAAGATGAAGAATCATCTCATAGGAAAGCCAGATTTCCCCCTTTGGGATTAAATACGAAAAAATACTTTCAATCAAATAATGTTCACGCAAGCTTCGATAAACTCAGAACAATGAGATAAGAATAGGAACATTGGACGCAAGAGTGGGAAAATTGTTTTCCACAGCCTGAGCAATTATACTCAGCCCGAATCAAATTCGAGGGTCAAAATCTTAGATCGAAAGTGAAACCGAGCCCCTCCAAGTGTCCAATCCGATCTTTTGATCGTTTGGACTGGAAATAAAATTCTAAGCCCTGTGCGAGAATGGCACTTTCCCAGGACAGATAATAAACAAATCGCATCTCATGAAATATGACGTCGTGCTATTGATTAGTATTGAGTTTAAAGACAACACGTGATGTCTTGCATCATCAACGTAGAACAAAAAAAACTTGATCTTTGGACCTATGGCTGGTCGCAGCCAGCAAATCGAATATGATGAGTAACTCGACTAAACCTATTTTGAGGAGGTACGAAGAGAATGTGTAGATTTTCAAACAATCCTGACGGCCTTAAAAAAAACATGATGATTCCGAAACCATCCTTCCTCCGTATCTATTGGGATTCAACCTCCGGAAGTGAAGTCTTTCCCGCGCCCCGCCACTACCCACATTTCTCTGGTCCCAATGTCGCTATCTTGGAGACGTGGGTGGCGAGCGGCATTGCGCGGGCGGAGACTTCACTTCCGGAGGTTGGATCCCATTCAAATAGATTCTTGAACCGAAATTCACTTAGGAGTATTTGCGTACCTGAACTCATCTCTGGATCATTCTTGAGGTGGTATGGTGAAAAAACAAGAGATTTTGAAGAATGTAGTATGTCAATATGCCGTGCACTCATACCTCAAAGGGTCAGGAGAATCTCTGAGTTCTGAGCTTGAGAATGTAAGTCCCATAACCAGTACTCGAAAATTCTTGAGCTATCGGATAGCTATTGGTGTCTGATTAATTCATCCATCTGAGATAATCATCTCCGAGACACCTCCACGAAAATCTTGGGTCTTAACGTCTGAGATTTTTTTCGATTGAATCGGCACTGATTTTGAAAAAAGTTGAGCACCTATTTTCTCGATGATCGAAGTTCTCATATGAGTACAAACTCATAGTATCTCGGAACAACATGAACGGATCATCACTTAGCTATCATCAGACAGATGCAGAAAACTACTTGTGAATGCTAAACCTTTCAGTATGTATCAATTGAACGTAGACCTTGGGCTAACGATCCATGAAGATCAAACTTCTATAAGATACTTGTACTGAAACGATTTTGTATAACCCTCCTCACTCTCAAAAATACAGAATAACTAAGTGTTATGGTGATCGATTGCCACATCTTCTCATTTACCATGAGATCCCTCGACTCTTTTATTCCGAGAGTGAGCTCGAGAGATGACACGGGACAACATAGCGAGCTGATGACCGTAGGTGCGTCTGAATGCACAGTGGCTCGATCCATAATCCAAGACTATATTAGTCTCATTGATGAGTGCCACGAGTGGCTAATGATAATTAGCAAGGAGCTATGCTGTCGAGTTACTGCACTCGTATAGCCAATCCCTATACAGCGAGCTTCACGAGGATAGTGGGTGAATCAAAATTCTTTCTCGTGGTAGCGAGAGAGAACGATATGCAGGAACGTCGAGCGGACTCGAGGCGCTCTCACTCTCTACCGTTCGTGATACACCTTATAATAGCGCGTGTACATCAAGAGGGTCGGAATAAGTACGAGCTGGACGCGCAGCTCTCATACAAAGGCTCGGGATGCCGGAGCGTGTGTTTCAGTTCCGTTTCCCGCCACGTGCTCGCACCGCGTCGCGCGAGCGAAATTTAAATACGATTTTCCTTCGATTGCCGATTCGAGGCATGCGCGACCGAATAACATAGATTTTTCGGTAGCGTCGTCGCTCGCCGTCGTCGTCTTCGTCGTGGCCAGCGTCGTCGCATCGAGCCGGCGAGGCCGCGTCGCGCTCGAAACAAATTGGATAAAAGGGGCGGGCCACTCCTCCGCCAGTCGCAGTTCAATCGCCGATCGTGTGTGACCATCAACCGCGCGTCGGCGGCCGATCGTCACCGCTGAGAGCTCGAAAAAGCGAGGACCGAATAAAATGCATTTTCCAGTAGTGCTCGCCCTGCTGGGGCTGCTCGCGTCGGCGGCCCGCTCCGAGGACCTGCTCACGAGAGCGATGAACGAGTGCCCAGGCGCCGACTCGTGGGCGTCGTGCCTGAAGCACGAGGTGCTCGGCTTCCTCGACGAAAAGCTCGGCACGACGACGGCAGCTCGCTCGCTCGAGAGCGTCGACGAGGCGCTGATCGCGCGTGCTTTCAAGTACTTCAAGGGATTCGAGTACGGCATCGATTTGCCGCTCATAGACGCGCGCCTCAAGTACCGCCCCGCCCGCAGCCTAGCCGATCTCGATGTCGAGTTCAAGGATAACGAGGTCGCCACCGCGGAAGCCAGAGGACTGCTTAAGAAGAAGCTCCTGCTGCCCTTCTTGCTGCTCTTGAAGCTCAAGCTCAAAATGCTCATGCCGATATTCGTCGCGATTATCGGCTTGAAGGCCATGAAAGCGCTCGTTCTATCCAAGCTGGCGATACTCTTGGTCATCGGATTCCTCGCTGTTCAGTTCTTCAAGAAAGGTGGCATGACTCCTCCCATGGGTGAGCGCTTTAGTTAAATTAGTAACTCAAGACCAAAGCACTCGTGAAAAATAGTTTGCGGAATCAATCATAGTACCCTTTCAAATTTTCAAAGAGATTCAAGAGACGCTCGCGATTTTTCTCTAGTATAGTTCAATTGAACACGTGCGGGGTGCAATCACATTGATTCTACCATTGATCATAGTTGGCGAGCTTGTTCGGAGTAAATCAGTTCTCTTCATGCCAATCAATCGCCACAACTGTGGCTCTGATATGATGAGATCCATTTCCTTTAATTTTTTGTCGATGATTGTGGCAGTCAATCATACCTCAATACATTTATACTCTACTTACGAGTCATACTTTGCCAAATCCCAAGACTCAATCAACTACGCCAATTTGATCTTATTCCCACTTTATCCATCCAGGAATGACAATGGAGCCTCCTGCCCCGGCTTACGGTGTCCCATCCCTCACTACAACAACTTCAGGATACGAGCCAGTGAATACGTGGGATGGAAATGGACCGTACTCCCGAGTTTGGACTCCAACCAACGGGGTGGAAGCGCAGAATCTCGCCTACAACTACTACTCCGGTAGTAGCTCCAACTCGTACGGCGCACCTTTGTCATCGTCCTCTTCGTCTTCCGGTTCATCGAGCTCCTCCAGTTCAGTTGGCTCGGCTAGCTCAACAAGTTATTGAAAGAGCAAATTACGTAATCGAACAGGGATCCAGATGACCGGCTACGTCACAAGAACAAATTATTAATCTGTGTGATAATGGCTCTGATCGAGACTCAAAGATTGTGTTGACACTCATGATATGCTGCGTTTATGGATAGATGTCCACGTGTACAGAGTTTTGTAGCACTCATGAATCACAATCTAGTTCCATTCACTGATGTCCTTCACGTAAGGATATTTCATGCCAAGATATCACTTGACTTGTGCAGCGCCAGAGCGTTTGATGATCAAAAGACTTTAACGGTAATATATAGGCATGTACATTCGTTATTATAGCATCTGTTGATGATTACAATCCCAGCTCTTTGGAATCCACTCACAAAGTGACTGTGGAAATAAATGGCGTGAAAAAAGTGAATCGCTGGGTTCCTTCTCTATTTGAATTATATGCAAGTTTGATTTGACACATTCTGAATTCAGGCCATCAATGATTCTAGAGAAGTAATCTTGATCAAACAATCCATTTGTTGTGTAACGAGTATATCCACGTCAGTACACCTGACAATTCGCTAGTTATAGTTCTTGAAATGTGTGTTTAAATGAGATCATTAGGAGACACGCGTATTCATTGATCGAATTATTAAAAAATGATTTCATAGATTTGTTAATAAAATATCATAATTCTGACAACTTGAACGAAATTTATTGTCATCTACCATCAAGGATTTTTGAAAATAATCAACTTATTCCATGTACAGAATCAATAAAGCTCGGGCAAGGGAGTCACAGACACACCTTGTTGAACCCTACTGTCGCCTTTTGGTCCATCGCGATAATAAGACTTCTGATGTGCACGCATCATTCTGAATTTGATTTCGAGATTTCATCACCGAGCTTATCCTCCGTTATTGACTGTATTTCAAAAGACGGTTGGTTCAGCCGGAAGAATCTTCTCAAAATATTTGAAAAGAGACTGGTAAGCAGTATGCATCCTAATGCAAGACAGCTGTCGAAATTAATTTGTATGATAATCTGCCTACTACGTGACTACTTTCAATCATCTCAAAAATCGCTTCATCGTCTAAAACAGACAGCCGATTATTGCCTGAGTCAATTGACTAGTAAACGTTTTGAAATTACTCTGTATCTGGCTTTGAGCCATTTGGACGTATTATTTTCAGCGACCGCAATTTGAAGTATATCTATTTCTCTTCCACGCATATATCCTCTCATCTTATTCCTTTTCGACACTTCGTGCGTAAATGTGCACTTTACACACGGACTTGTGACTTTCACTCACGAATCGTCGAAAAATATGTTTCGACCTCGTGATGATTTCGACCCTCGCCTTCGGCTCGGGTTGGAAAAAATCACTCGGAATGCGAAATCCAACTTTGACTCCCTTGTATCGAAATATACTATTGTGAATACTTATTGCTATCAACAAATCATACAGTGATGAATGAGTTACGGTGACTTTGGGTACGATTCATTCTTCGAGCATTCCTCGAACCAAGACAACACAATCTCGGATTCCTCAAGCAGGATCGAGTTTGTGGACCAGCGCGTATTAGGATACGTACACTTTAGAAAGAAATTCTTAAATTCAGATCACTGGGCTTGCTGACTTTAACTTAAATTCTCAGTGTAGCTGACTTTCAGATGTCAGAATTGATCAAATCGTCTTACTTTCAGACACCAATGCTGATTTTCAAAAAGGCGCTCTCGAAGAGCAAGAATGCTTGATATTTGAGTTTCAAGTCGGTGTGCTAGGCATTTTGATTTCATCACGGTCCCACAAAACATGTAATTTATGCCCTAAGAGAAAACATACCGAATTTAGCTTGAAGAAATATACCTGGACTAAAACATGAAGAGAGGTTATATAGGTATCTTATAATTTCTGCAATGCACTACTGCGCTTCATTGAAGCGACAGTGCAGGATTATGTTTCCACATGAAGACTGTTCTCGACTGTTAGCTCTATTTAACAGGAAATGAATGCACGAGAAAATCAAGAGCTCCAATAGTAAATAAGTCGGCGAGTCACTAGAATCTTAATTATGATGCGTTGTGCAATTCAAACAGTATCACACATCATAATTTGATGTTTGGTATAACATTTAGGATTAATTATTTCTCGTAATTAGTGCCTGTCGGTCGCCCATCGTTGGGATGCCCATGATCGCATCCCTGAAGTTACCCGATTCCACGAATATTCATCTGGTATAATATCAATATCAGGCACGAATGACGTATAAAATTTGGTGTTGATATTGAAAGCTATAGTTTCAGTCAAAATACCTCATGGGAATCGGCATGCACTCCACGAGAGAAATTACTCCTACTTCAACCACGTCTTTTCCCGACGACAGGTCCTCATTGGTTAATCTATAAGAATGAATTGTTAACACTAAATACAGGAAATAATCATATTCTCCCGTCAGGTGTATAATGATGAATTGAATGCGAAGCTATTTCTCATTTGATTTTTCACAACACCCTCAAGTGACATTTTCGCGAAATGTCAAGAATCCAATGCTCTGGAGTCAGACTCGGTATTACTTACTTTCAGTTCATATCCGGATTCAGACACTCGGCTTACTGACTTTCAGATGCGCTTTTGCTGAATCGTGCTTCATCTGAATTTCAGCACGAGTTTGGTCTAATTTTAAGAATTTCTTTTTACAGTGCATTGGAAATCCCTCTGTATGTCGGGGCGCTAATAGCGAGGTGTAAATGGAGCCAAGATGGCCGTCGCGATAGCATATTGTAGCATTAGGGAGATAGGAGTCGTTAATATTTTTCGATTATTATGTTAATCAATTTCCATAATCTTGTTCATCATGCTGTGGCAGATCTTAAGATTAGTCAAAAGTGTATCTATGGGGAAAGTGTATTCAACTTTGGGAACATTCACAAGTATGGAACAAAGGGCTAATATGGCGTCCAGCAATGTCAGAGTACAGAAAATTTGCTTACAGCCAATGCCATGTGCGAGAATCTCCTTCTGGAATAATAGGAGAAATCTGCGATTACGGGAAAATGAAAAATTTTGAATGCACATGTGGTAAATTGTGTAAACACATTTTAGCAACTCCACTACACTGTTTATAGTGAATTACACTTTTGATTATGCTTTTCTCTTGATAATTATTATTTTACAAATTTATCATGGAATCCCATCATTTCTAGCTATGAACTCCCTGGAGTTTTCCAGCACTGACTTGAGTTGCTTTTGGAGTAAAGCAAAAACTAAAATCGTGGCAAACTAAAGCTGTCAATCAATGCGTATAAAATAGCACGCATATTTTTCAAATAGCTCGCTCAAAACAGATTTAAGACTCAAGGACCTTGTCAAAATAATGGTTCTATAACTTCCACCAGTAAATCTGCTTTGACCGATTAATTGCCGTTTGTGGTTAACTCAAATTGTGGCAATGCCAGTCCACGTAAAAATTTTCTGAGTGGATCTCCACCACATATCGAGATTGGAAGCTCACAAATTGAACGAAGTGATGGAATTTCATCGGAGCTTTTTCCAACTGCTGGTGGTATTCAAGACGGAGATAGTCCTGAGGATTTGAATCGAATTGAATTGAAATCGTTTATTCAAGATTAAGAACTCTGAGGTCCTAAATAGTTCAAACAGGCGGTGTACATTATTCATAATTACATTTAAATATCTATAGAGTGCGAGGAAATGGTTTTAAACGCTTTAATAATTCATAAGTGTACGAAGAGAAATAAAAAAGAAGAAATGGACAAAACATCAGAAAATTGCGCTTTTTATATTTTCTCAACTTGGAGAAGGCCACAACAAATTTGCAAGCTGAAGTGCTGCACTATTCGTGCATCAAAAGCGTGATATCGAGTGTCACTCCCAGAATTTTTATTGAATCACTATATTCAATCATTTCATCATTCATCATAACGGAAGGCTGAGGGTTTTCTCGAAGCCGTTTGATAAAACTCCGCGAGCCAAATCAGATGGCATTAGTTTTTCCTGTATTGATTTTCAAGCCATTCGAGGTTGCATAGTCATGAAGCTCTTTTCCATCAGAATTAACATTATTTACAATCTCGACAACATCTTTGAAAGGTCTCATAAGGTAAAAGGTGGTGTCATCTGCTTCAAGATGATGAGAGCAGTATTGCAAGGCAGAAGCCAAGCCTGTAACACTCAATGAAAAGAACGGTGGTCCAGCCTTACTTCATTGAGAGATACCTGAATTCCTGCTGGTAGGAGTGCATTTTCGATCCGAGCTCGAGACTGCGGTTTAAAGTCGATCACTTGGAAATGAATGTACATAATCACAAGCTGAATCCGAGAAACCCAGGTTCTTTAGTTTTTTCACCAAAGGCCTACATTTGAAAGGTTGAAAGCTTTAGATTAGTCAATGGTAATCAAAAGTGTGACCATCTCACGATCAATAGCCTCCCTAATGCCATATGTGATCTTTATCCATGCGGTATGGGTACTGTGTCTCTTTCTGAAACCAGATTCCAGCGGGTCAAGTAATTCTCTTTCCGAAACAAAATCACTGATTCGTCTGAAGATCACGTCTTCAAGCACCTTTGAAACTGAGCTCGCAATGTTTATTGTCTCCAATCTCCAAACTCTTTGGGAGAGAAACATGTAGCAATAGGCCTCAAAACTGCTCATTTTCACTGATTTGGAAAGCTTCCTGTTTATAGAGAGCAATCAAAATATGGGTCAAGTTTGGCAATACTGTCGGCAGGCGCTCCTTGAGGAATATCACCGGAATATTATCAGGCTCACATGCATTTTTTCGGATCGAGAGAATGGCATGAATCACGTCGGTCGGTTCCACGGATTTCAAATGAAAATTTGGTGAGTGACAATATTGAAATTGCTGGTGTGGAGAAATTTTGCAAGCAAACTTTTATGAATAATCTGCCAAAGTCTATGTTCGTGAAGCCTAAACTGAAACGGCATGACTTAATCTAATCCCCGTGTTCACTAGAGCGTCTGATAATGAGCGGGAACTGTATAAACAAATTTCTCTCAATGAAGATTGTAAGGTGATGGAAATGTTGAAACTTGCTCTCATATTTTTGACTGTATTACTTATGGTAAACGCTTTCCTCTCATGAGCGCTCACTTCGCTGTTTGATATCATACTAGTCTATTGTCTGAACGCCTCGTGTGTCCTCTAGTATTGAACTGAAAGCGCAAAATGTCTGTAGTGTGATATTGAAATCCCATTTTTCTGGTTATAGGAATAAATGAAATCTAATTTCTCTCGTTATAGCCGAGGCCTCGTTGTAACTGGGTTTGCTTCAGCCGACACGGTGTTCCAAAAGCGCATCAAAGTTTTACAAACATGGCGTAAGAATCTGACAACGAGATCTTTCTCTTCGCATTTTTTCACCAAAAAATCAATTTTCATCAAAATTGAATCAGCATCGACATTGAAATGAAAATTATTATAAAGCGGGATTTTTGGTTTTTTCATTGATTCATTCAGAATCATACTCATTTTGACTAATCTAAACTTCTCGTATCTCTAACTCTGTCCAATTTCCACATTTTTGAGCGTATCTTAGCTCCTTTTGAAGCTTATTCCAGACGCTTGAAAACGAGATACGCTCGTTGAATTTTGATGTGAAAGGGCTACGCTTCTCTACATTGACGGTATAGAGACATCATTCATTGAAAATGCAAAATGACTCGTTACAAAAAATTGAGCCTTCTCGAGTTCCTAACTGCGACAGATCTGAAAGATCCTCAACATGACTCGACTCGTGTTGAAGCTCATCGTGAGAGCTTTGAAATGGAACGAAGACCGACGAGCTCCAGTGAATAAAAGCTGATCTATTCCACTTTCATGAGATAAAAATTGAATGTTTCAAGGATGGAAGATGTTTCCTAACAGCAAATTATGGTTTGACGAGCTTCTAACTGCGATGCATTTCAATGTTTCTCCACGCGTTTTAGCAAATTTCCAAGCTCATTCCAAAAGATTTGAAGTCAGCCGAGGCACATTGGATTCCGATGAGCTAAGCTTATTTTGAAGTTCCTGTGGAAAGGTTCAAAATGAGCTCAGAAACGTGGAAAAATATTCAGATGCACCGAAATTAAGAGCTCGAGAAGCTTCAATTTATTGTAACGAGTAATTTTGTGTTCCCAATGAATAAAATCTCTATCCCGTCGAAATAGATAAGCGTAGCCCTTCAGCATCAAAATTCAATATGCTCTGGATCGTTTCCAAGCTCTCGTAATAAGCTTTGAAATGAGTCAAGGTAAGGATTTGTTCATACTTCCAGAGATCCATGACATGGGAGCCCCTTAATACAGCTCGACCGCCAAACACTCACTTCGGTAGTGCAGCATAATCTCAGGCGTAACTGAGAGATTGAAGAGAGAGATAGATTCTCTACCCTCTCTCTGTGAAAGTCTGAATTTCTGCTGATTTTGACCAAATTGAGCAGTGGATAACTGCTCTGATCCATCAGCGATTATCCCTGAATTTTCAGTGACTCGTGAACTAACCTCGGAACTAACGTTAATTTATCAATCGCTTGACATACTTCATCGCAAGCTTCATCGCCGATGATTCGATTAATCCAAAAACGTCCAACAGAGGGTAATTCGTAGATCATCTTTGAATTGTGTTGGCGATAAAATAAGTTATGAAAATCGTATCCAAACCAACTGCTCAATCATTTTCGGGTGTGCTCTTCCAAATCTTATTGCCACCATAGCTAAGATTGTACTTGCTTCTGAATAAAAATATGATCATTTTAAAACCCACCTGAAAATTTGGGCATCCCCGGGGCGCCTGGCACGCCGCGCCCTGCCCCGACGCGTACCAGGACCTATTTGCCGAAAGTGATTTTCGATTTTGACACTGAACCCCATGGAAATTTCATAAGGGGCTCACGGGTGCAACTCATAATCCAAAGTGGGCGAATGCTTCGGTTGTCTGTACAGTGTGCTTTCATCCGTAACAAAGAATGACTCAATGATAACCTCAATATGCTTACATTCTCCTTCCCTTGAGTTATTTTGGTCAGTTACCTTCAAAACTAATTTTCCAGTAGTTTTCTTCATATGAATGAATTGAAGGTGAAACAATGAACTTGTACATTGATCTTTACCTTGGACGAGTGACAACTTTTTCAACGCAAGCTTAGATAATTTTCTCGGTATGTGCAGTGTGCAAACTGAATCAAATCGTAAGACTTCTGGGAGAGTCCTGGAATCACGTGTCCAAACGTTGCATTTACTCTCGATCTTTTGAAATCCTTGAAAGGACGCCCAGCACGACCAAATAGAAATTATGAGAATGTAGTGAATCCGATACTCGACTGACTTTAGTCCGGAAAAACATGACTGAAACCTCTGATATTCGATTCTCAGCTAGTTTTTCTCTCGTCGGGTTTAAGACCCGGCTTGATGTCTATCTCACTGCGTTTCATCAAGTGATTTCAAACTCATATAGTTGTGATCGTCCTTCTTCAAATTATGATAAATTCGACTCCTGTTTGAGTCATCGAATCTGTGGAAAGTATTTAGACGTATCAATCATGGATATTAATATCCACACAAAATTGGATAAAAAAACGGGAAGAATGTAAGAGAAAAATGTAATTTCCGACACAGACATCTTCGATTGAGTTTGGTAATTTTCTGGAGTCTCCGGACACGTTTGGCAACTAGTCAGCTTTGGATTATTTTATGATAAACTGGCAAAAGATGAATCAATTTCCGAGGAAGAAATATTCGAAAACCATTGAGATTTCTCAGATATTTACTTCAGTATAATCTATGAAAATTATCTAAAAATACTCCCAACCACGAATCTGTCACTGCACAAGCACCTTTTGTCAGTCATGATCTACCTATATATTATACTCCACTTTGGAATCTGTCACGGTGGAAGTAACTTAGAAAAGTCATCTCTCAGTTTAAAATGTCTAAGCTCGCGGGGCCCTTCTAGGTCCGGGCCCAACCCCAAGTTTCAAAAGGTCTATGCATAAAGACAGCACGTCCTACACAACACATAGTCTAATTCTTGAGATTCTATTGACTTTGTTCACGAAATTGGTAGAAGATTTTGGTTGCCAGCTAATGATTACGTAATTCATAAGGTCAAATTATGTTCGGTGATGTGTTTCACTACCAGTCTAAGTGACAAGCGAGCGTGACTGTCTGTAAAATCAATTCGTTCCATTTCTAAGCGAAGTGTCCGGTCTATTTTAAATCTACGAAAAAGTTATTTCTCGCGAATTTGCGAGGGGATGCACCCAACTTGCCTATACATATAGTTTACGAGTTATTAGAATCGGTGATGGATCAGCTCGAAAAAAATCCATTCCCGAATCAGAAATCAAGTATACATCGAGCAGATATTTAGAAATGATTTATTGGGAAGTCAAATGAGCTTAGAATTAAGACGAGGGGTTGAGAGGAAAATTCTTGGAGCGAATTTTACTAAGATAGCCTTTTGTGCGAGATTTTTCAATAGCTGCGACAAATGTCAAAAACATGATTATCATTCTAAACAGCGCACTCGCAATACTACGGTCTGAGAGTGAGGAATTGAAGGAGCTGAAAAACGTTAAGATTGGTCGAGTTAAACATTTTTGGCAGCCTTTGGAGCAAAAATGAATTCTTACTCGTGTAATTGCAAAAAAATACGGATAAAAACAATTTTTTCGAGCTAGCAAGCTCAACAATTGTTCTGATTCAGTCCAAACCTTTTAATTTCTCCATTTCTCACATATCAGACATGAAAAAAATTCCCGGGAAGGCTAGAAATGCGCGTCCTTGAGATCAGCATGTATCGTATAGTGTAGGCGAGTTGGGGACACTCACGTCAATACTGAAAGATAAAATCTTCTCTTTGCCTGATTCCAGCAAAAACCCTAGGTAAGTAAGCTAAAAAGAGTAAGATAAAAGAGCTCTCATATGACTGATTCATTCATTAATCATGGCGCATCATAAAGTGTTAACTATGATTCGCAAAAAAATGCAGGAGTAGTCTACCTCAGAAACAAAATATCATAGTCCCAACAAATCCCAGATTGAGGGTTTCGGAGATTAAGCCTCAGACATTCATTGAAACGAAAGAATTTTGGAAAATCTTCTTCTGATTGCATCTTCAAAACGGTGACTTGAAAAGGCTATGATGCCATTAGTTATGCGATCACAGATTTGCCTATTTGTGATGATGAAGAAAATATCTTTCTGCCACCTTAAAATTATTCATAAGAACCCTACTCATGAGAATGTAAAGCTCTATCTTACCAATATTCATTATAAATTGATTCAAAATGGAACAACATAATATTTCGAAAAAGTAGCAACGAACCGACCTCCGTATTGATATAATTGACCACTATGTAAAGCCTTGAAGTGTTCCGCGAGAAGCTTTTGAAATAATCTCAACTATAGTGCAGTTGTAGTATATTTGCTCTATAGATATGCGATCTCACATCTACTTGTTCCTCCAAGGTCTTCCTGCAGATCACATGAAAATGTTGCACAGTGGTTCATTCTGACAACACGCAGGCTGGATTGTTTCTACTTTTTCGAAATATTGGTTTGTTTTATTTTAAATCAATTCACGATGAAAGTCAGTAACGTAGATCTTTCTCGTCCCCTAAATGCATCCTTTACATTTGATGCCAGAGATATTTTAGTTTATACATCATTTAAATGAAGTGGTCATCGCTCTTATGACATAACGATAAGAAATGGGAAGGTTACAAAAATAACAGGCAATCCATAGCTTTTCCACTTCTTAAGTACAAAAATATATGTTTTATTGGTGAGTACTCAGAGTATTCTTCTACTCTCAACTGAGAATATGCATTCCGGGTGGATAACAGAAATCAATTGGATCCATACTCCCCTTATAATGATTTATAAACTACTACACCTCTTCACTATAGATCAATGACAATTTTTTCACGAGTGAATCTTGAATCCAGACGTCCTACGGAATGAGCTAACATTTTAGGCGATTGTTGATGTAAAGCGCAATTATCGATGGATCTATTATTCTCTTCTCGCAAAAAGTACGCTGCTGAAGTGAGTATTTCTCATTAGAAAATCACATTTGATAGATGCAAAGTATATGTGTATGATCCGTACATCTCAAGGTCACTTTTAGTTTATCGGAAACTTGATGTTGAAGCATTCGTGACATTCACATTACTTTGAAACGAGAAAATACTTATATAAACCGAAATTCGCTAGATGCCGAATGCAGGTAACATAGAATCAAATTATACTACCCAAGTCTCAATAACGTATACCTAGATGATTGACTTACAACATTAACAATTTCAAATCTAGAATCAACTCATCTCGCCGTACCACCAACAACAGGGCGTATTAGCATTAATCCTATCAATTTTTCGCTTGCTATTTGAATGATTGGCAAACAGTTGACTTAGTTGACTTAATTCAACTATTATTTTGTTTGAAATCCATTTGTGACAGATATGGAGCGATGCGATCTTCAATATTTGAAAATCCGTGCATGATTGCGAGATAAGACTGTGAAAAAACACGATGCAAAATTCCGTCGAAATTCCAGAAGACTGGAGAAAGAGGATTACTGATCACAGAAGGAAGATACTAATGCTTCGTTATGTCAGACGGAAGCGTTCTCCCATTATAATTGGTCACGGAAGAAACACTACGATAAAAATCAAACAGTGATTCACTCGATTTCCGTTGGTCGTTCTAAGTCTATACTTTATCACCAATGAGATGATAAATCAATATCTCTTCCATACGTTAACTAATTATCACGTCAAATTACAAGTGTCTGATTTCACCTAGGCTAAATTTATAAAGTTGGTCAATAGAAAGAGATACAAAGTGATTGGTAACTTGTTCATATGAATAACTATCCCAAATCATACATTTGGAATAAGAAATGGTTAGATTTGGAAGTTTTTCCCGTAATCGAGATTTGTTTTGGAATGGAAATATCGAGCTTCTCAATAGTTGAGGAGAGCTTCAAAGAGGATACAAATAGGCATGAGATAATGATTCCTCAAATACCATGCAATAACATTCGATAAATGAAAGAGAGAAATAAATATATCTTGAGCATCTTTCACTCATTGGTATGAGTTAAGCTTCAAAGAATAGGAGAAAATTTGATTTTATGGAATGAAAAAATTCCTCACGAGCTCAAGATAGCCATGTTTCTATATTGGGTAAGACTGAAGAGATATTATTAGATGAATAAATCACTTCAAAGGATTATCCATTACCCAGTTACATCGATTGCATTTACCAGCAGTGAGTGAGTTTGACACTTTTTCCCATCAGAATAATGACAGAATTGGAAGAGTAATCCAACAATATTTAAGTTCACAAGAAAGACCACTAACAGATTTATCACTTTCTGTACTGCGAATATCAAAATGCGTACAAAATAGCTTGAATAATCCCTAATTTACTAGAATTATGAAATTCGCTTATTAACCTCAATAAATTGAATTTCGCAGAGTCTTCATATTCATAAATCATATGATATTGGCAGTGCTGTGTAGAAAATATTATCTGATCCATTGTACAATGCTCTCAATGTTCTCTATCATCGATAACTTTGAAACGCTC
Organism: Eretmocerus eremicus; assembly: GCA_030522705.1. Taxonomy (NCBI): domain Eukaryota; kingdom Metazoa; phylum Arthropoda; class Insecta; order Hymenoptera; family Aphelinidae; genus Eretmocerus; species Eretmocerus eremicus. Next base: position 38,854 of record JAPYYZ010000316.1, on the reverse strand, counting down.
ATTTGATTTCTAAAAAAAAACAAAAATACAATCTAAAACAACACCCTCCTCCATATGAATGACTATGACCTTGGTCATTGACTAACACTGATAGATGCCGTTATGCATGATGGGAATCATCATGAGCAAAACGTGTTTACATGATCGCGAACGTATTGAAGTACAAAATGTCAGCAAAAGAACAATTCATACATCATGATGCGATATTCTTCAGATTTGTGAAAGTAGCTCTGGACTTATGGTGATGGGGATGGGTTGATCGATCAATGAAAAATTACAACAGTCCGTAGATCCTTTCTAACGTCTTTTCTGCTTGTATGTCTTCTCAGCTCTTCTCTGACAGATTCACAAAGTCGTATGAAGCACTCTTCTAAGGTCTGAGATTTGCCGACATGAACAAGGTTCCATCAAGAATTCTCATTATTGGCAAGTCTTCGGTTTTGAGCCGTTCCTTGAATCCTGAAAAAAATAATTTGTACCATATTAATCATACTGTCATGAATTTTTTTGAAAATCCATCCCCATTGTTCAGAGGAAATGTTTATTATTATATTTGTAGATTATGCTTTTGCGGAATTGTTCAGGATACATCAATTCCTGCGCAGGGGAGAGTGGGATGTATTGGACAGGGGCAATATTGGACAGTCACGATATATCTTTTGCAAATGATTCGTGTCATTCTCCACCACATTTTGAACTCATTTCTAATACGAACTCATCTTTCTGAGCTATTCAGACCATCAGCCTTGATGGCTTGACTGCCTCAAACATCTTATTATAACATTTCTTGACCCTCTACATGGTTTTTTGTAAATGCAAAGATAGAAATAGCTCTCAGGCCTCAGCAATACCCAAATTGCTGCTTGAGTATTCGAAAACTGTTTCAAAAAATGAAGATGTTGAGCTATTGTGGATAAGACCAACCGAACTATAGCCAGATGATGGCAATTTTACGAAAAAATGTGATGAGGGATAATATTGCAGCTCATGTTATTCAATGGGCAGGTTCCGAGGGAGTTGAAGAATCGTAACGAGAGTGCCTCTTTTTGATCGTTCTCACTACTCATTGAACGATGAATAAGAGTTTGCACCATGAGTGGAAAGAACATTGACTTCAATTTCAGAAGCTGTGTCCAATATTGCCCCAACTTTTGGGGCAATATTGAATACCTTTCCAATTTTCGGGACGATGTTGGACGACTTTTTTCTTTGGATCTTCAAAAAAACATGAAATCTGCGGAGTGGGGCTCTGAAATTTCCATTCATATCTGTTCTCAAGTTGTATTTTAAGATCCCGTAGCACGAGTAAGCCGAACTATGGATCCTGCTTTTCCCTACTTGCCATATAACCCAAAAGAAGTCGTGGATACCTAGAGTTTGCAATATCCGAAAACTTCCGAGACTAAAACAAGAGTTTATCGAGGGAATTTTAAAAAAAAAAAAACGTGTGACGATTCCGATTGTTCGATGATATAGAGTAGTTGAGAGCATGCCAAAGGTCTACTTTACCGACATTCATGATATTTTCATTTTAGATAAAGCTATACAATATTTCGAAGATGTAGCTCCAGACGGCTATGGATATTAGTGAAATGCATCACTGTGTAAAATTTGGCAGCGATCCGCGAAAAGCTTCTGGAGTAATCCCGATTGTAGTCCAATTAGAGTATACTTGCACCACGCATAATTGAGATTTCTCCAAGAGCTTTCCACGGATCACTCAAAATTTTTACACAATGATGTATTTCACAAATACGCATAGCCGCCTGGAGCTACATTTTCAAAATATTGTATAGCTTCATTCTAAAAAAAATGTATTATGAATGTCAGTAAAGTAGAGCTTTGACATGTCCTTAAGGACTGAGAAAATTTTCGGAAAGGTCAATCTGTTTGTTAGCTTATTATACAATACTTTAGGGAAAGGAGCAACTTATTTGAAAGTGTTAATTGAAAATTCTTGTAAAATTTTTCCTTCACTATGTATTTTGGTTTTAGAAATTGTTTTTTATCATAAAATTCATCATCGTTGTTGAGCCGAATTAAGGACGTTGATACTCTCAGATTTTATGATTTTGCATTGATTTCAGGCCTAATAACTTTTTGAAATCGCGCTGCCGGGGCCTTCAAAATACTGTTGAGATGTGAAACTTTTGTTTTATGCTTTTCTCGTATATAAACTCTGAATCTGCCTTCTTAATCGTTCAACTGTAGCATTCAATACAATAGACTTGAAATTTTACTCTCATACAGTCTACCAAATATTGTGAGTATCTGGTAATGACAAGAAATGTGTCGCTAGCCAAGAGATTTCTAAACACCTTCAAAAATCTGTCCATCTAACGAATGAACTTATCGAAATTCTAGAGTACGCTACTACAACATGGAGGGCTATTGTGGACTACATCCCTCACAGCGTAGTTATCGCACTCGTTATTCTTTTATCAGAAGAAGAGATTATTCTCTCCTTCTGATTTGAAGAAGAGCTTATTCTGATTTCTGAATACTAATAAGTACAAACTCTGCTACGATAATTTGATCAGGTTTATATCTGATTAAATTGCTGTACGAGCGTTTGCGCTCTGTGTTTTCGGTTGTGAGTGTGCGCGCGTGAGTGTGTTTGACTTTGTTGAATGATTTTTGCACATGGCACGTAAACACGTGGCACGGAAGTGCAGGAGAAAAAAGATTAGTTCGATAACGTAACCCTGAACTTGGTTCTCCCCTGCTGCAGTTACAGTGTGACTATGACCAAGGCTGACCTACTTTTCTCATCACTTCTCCGCTTCTTTTTTTTTCTTCCTTTCTCTCTTTCTGCGTTCATCTGCTCGATACCTTCGATCCCATCCTTATTCAGTCGCGACTCTTTTTTCTTCTCTTGGATCATGCTCTCTCAATTTCCATGCATTTTGACAATCTCCAGTCTCGTCGCCGGTTTTGTCCCGTTCATTCATCCGTCCGACTCCTCTTTCACATAATACTCATTCTCCCTTACCGATTAAAAATATACAAATTTCACCTCTTTGAACTCTTTTTGTGCAATGCAAATGATCGCATCATACTTGTATGTACTCCTATCGACCAGAAACGATACCATTAAAAATGGAATTAGCTCGCCAGCTAACAAAATCATACCAGACCCTCATTTCGTGATTGGCATGCTCGTAACCACTGACGTCACGAGAATCAACCATGGAAGTCATACTTCCTAGTGTGTATTGCAGATAATGCGCACGAGTGAGGTAGAGCTAATTCACTCCGAGATGCTTCCTGAACTTCTTCCTCTTTTCCTCATTTCAGTACATCAGACGTTCGCGTACTGTGCATGACCTCGTGGAATAGATGAGAGATTAGGAACTAACTATATTTGAGAATCGTTGGAATCGAAGTTCCGTACTCTTTGTTGATATTGGTATGTCAATAAATACAGACTGATCTATAAATAATTGTGTATATTTCGTGTGAGGCAACCTCAAGTTTCTCACTAATTCTTTCTTCTGAGCATCAGATTTTTCACCAAATTTTATTTCATCCTCAACATCATCTTTTGTTATTGCCACTATCACTATATCCCAAGGAACTTCCCTAAGATGAAAACTAGCCCCCCCCCCTCCCCAGAAAGTCTCACTCTCAAAATCGAAAATGTGGTAATTTTGATACACTATTATGGGAAAACGACGAAGCCCCGTAGGTTTCGGAAGAACAATCCTATTGATTGTGACTGTGTCAAGGACGTATTATATCACATCAAAAGGACTCATTATCTTTGAGGGTGAGCTAAATCGGCTCCGCTGTACGATTTCCTTTGTGGAAGCCAACGCTAGGTTTTTTTCTGAGCTCCAAATTTCGACATCTCATAGATCGATTGAGCAAGACTGGCACGCGTCATGTACCAGCATATCAAATCAAATTTTGGAATAAAGTTCCAGGAAAAACCGAAAATTCAAAAGACTGCTAAGTGATAAAAACAAAATGTGCATACTGGGAGAAACTATCTTATCAAAGTATGCAATCCATCGAAAGGAGACTGTTTCCGATCTCTTGATGAACTTCCAGATGATCGTACATAATCATCGACTCCTTCTGCCTTATAACCGTCCAAGCCTAGACTGACTTGCCACCACCGTCACGACATGCGGACATAAAGGTGAACGAACCCCACCTGCCGCAGCAACAGCAGCAGTGGCAGCAGAAGCGGCAGCAGCAGAAGAAGCAAAAGTAGCAGCAACAGCCACTTCGTGAAAAAGAGATGCGCCCAATGGAAAAAGTCAGTGGCATTCGAGCAGAGAAGAAAGATAGCGAGCGAGGGATAGAGAGCGTGAGAGATTATCGTCGACTTAGGAGCAGCAAAAGAGCGAGAGTATATCTTCACAGTAATTGATCATTTCCATCAATTACGTCACAATCAGAAGTATTCAAAATCCATCTGACAGTTGAAGAGGATTATCTGAATCTCTTTATCTTTGAAATTCGCAACAAAACGACCATCATACTGAAAATGCAGGCAAATACTCAAAGAAGTAGATGAAAAGACCAACGATTTGTCCCATGAACTACTCTTGGATTCAAAGCATCTATTAGGAAACGCATGTGGAAATGCCCTGCAGTGTACTCTGGGTGAGCTCCTCAGAATGGTCGATCGAGATACACCTCCGGATTCATATCGAAATCCTCGGTCCGAATCTACAAATCATTAGATAATACAATCATGGAGTATGGAGGTGAATGGAACGATAGAGATGTTCCATTCGAGAGAAATTACATTTCCCACACAGCCTTACTCGATTCTTAATCTCATATAATTTCAAAGCTAATCATCTCAATTGAGGTTGTTACAACTTCCACAAAAAGACTCCCTGGTATTAAATGGAAATAGAATCGGCCAACAATGGGCCAAAACTGGCCAATTTCTGGTGTAACTGGCCAGAAATCGGCCATTCATATCCGATTTCTGGCCATCTCGCATTCGCTTTTCTACCAGGGCTGGCATCATGTTTTTAGTCTGACAATGAGATAGTGGCAAATGGGTTGGAATTCATCTCACAATCCCTACTTCCTCAATATTTCCCTCATTCGTTGGAACAGAGAGAGAATATTTTTAGTAATTTTAAAAGACTTCTCTTACTGAGGTTGGAATATCAAGCGAACTGAAATTTTCAAACAATTCTTGTCCCAAAATCAGTGGACAAGTTGAACTTTGAAGTTGTGATCGGATGAAATAGCTCAAATTATCAGTAAGCATCTTTTTTCCACATTGAGTTCGGATTTCAGATATCCATACAGTATGCTGATTTAGTATGGAACTCGGGACAATGAGATTGTAATGATGCTATACGTCAAAGATTTACTGATATGCAAGATTTCTCTGTTAACTGGAATTCATGAACATATCTTCATGAGGCCAACGTAGACGTTCTTCAGAAATCAGACATCTTTACCAAGATCTTCCAAAATAGAAGATCGAAAGACATATATCGGTGTACTGAGCGGAACTATCTGACCTATCCTTCTTCATAATAAGCTAAGATTTGGACGAAATGCTCAATCTTGCAGGAGAGAGAAGATATGGTCTCAGATGTGCTTTGGTTTTCTCTGAAACAACTTCATAATTCCTTAGATTAGACCCTCAAAAATTGCGAAGTAAACCAGTTCTACCGAAAAGTCACTAACGTAGATGATGAACAACTCAGGATCATATATACTGTGATTTCAGTACTTGAAGATCAATAGTGGTATTGCTATAGAGGGCCAAGAAGCTCTGCGAGCTTGGTCTGTACGAGTAAGCAGACAACACTAGGGAAGGGAATGAGAAATTCGGCTCTCGCAAGTATGGACTTGTCAAGTGACTTGTGTATTGGTATGCTGGAGAGGCGAAGTACACTGCCGAAACTCCATTACCATTGGCTTCTCATGCAGGGTCAATAACTTTACATGCAGACGAATACGTGCGCACTCATATCCTATACATTTTTAGATATCGTCGCTACAGATTGAGTGACCCGTGTCACTATCAAACCTCACATCATGCCAATAGCAATTATTATTTAATAACTTATACTATTCTTATGGAATGATTTTGCTTTATCGGATTTTATTACTCAAATCATTCGATTTTTAATCGATTTGTTTATTTATCCATGAAGTGGTACAAGATATTTGTTGAGTCAGCCCGTTGGAATAAAGATTAATGCAAATTTTAGGCGGGGCGGGGGGGGGGTATCATTCTACAGGCATTATTCTCTCACAAGCCCATTTAACTTATGAATTACACTATGTCACCATTTAAGATCGGATGCTTGAAACAGATGATGTCATTTTCTAGCGCGCCAAAAATTAGTTTTAACAGTGAAAATCTCGTTCTTTACCTATTACTATGAGACTATGAGAACCAGCTGAGTCTTGTTTGAGTAACCACTTCTGGTCAGAAATATGATTTTTGAAGGAATTTTCAGATGCAGCCACGTTGATAAAAAATTTGCTTGAAACTTAATCGTATGTTAATGAATTAACCAGAAAATATCAATTAGAAGGAACACGTGATGTAATGTAACATATTTTGTAAAGGATAGAAAAAAATCTCAAAAAGTTATGAAGGTCAAGATAGAGACGAGCGAATTCTGAGATAAGAATGTATGTAAGAGAGAGGTGGTGAGAAAGAGAGGGGGAGGGGGAAGTGGAAGAAAGAAGGGAAGAGGTTGTTGGTTGTTCGAATGCCCAAAACTCGAGTGTAGAGTCAATGAACTCAGCTGCCATGTGAGTCCCCACCTCTCTCCCTCTCTCTCTCTCTCTCTCTCTCTCTCTCTCTCTCTCTCTCCGGTTACTCTTTAATTTTGGAGGTGCACACTTCGTACATCTGAGGTGAGCGAATGAGTGTTCATTACCGACTACCAAGGGGGGAATCATCTCTCTTGCAGCTACAAAATCCACCTTCACATGGCGAAGATCGAACCATGTTATACTCATCAATATTAAGGGAATCGTAAACATGTATGGGTGTGATACGATCACTTCATTCATGAATATACTACGTTATTCATCAGACAGTGCAAGATAAATTGATTCTCGGCAGTCAATAGCAACTATCAAGCAAGCCATATAATCATTTTTTGGGTTTCTGAAATCACTGCACAAAGAGACAGGGGCGTTAGTAGCCAGATCATATGAATAGATCAGAATATCACAGAATCAGTGGGAAGAAACCTAAATATAAAAAGAATTCACGCTGGGATTAACTTATTTAGATTCAAAATAGGGCACATGAATATCCTGTGTTAAATCATTTATTGCGTGCGGATCATAGGTAGATCTTGACAGGGGTGCAACCATTTTCAACAGAATTCACAATACTCTTGTCGTGTTTGAGATACCGAAAAATTCATGAAACATCTCGCAATCGTATAAAATTCACTCCGCAATCTTCAAAAATTCATAGTGCGAAACTTTGAACCATCACCATTTGCAGTCATGTGCATTATATATGATGAATAAGAGAAAGATTTGAGTACAAGTGCCTTGCTGGACAGCAGTTATCATATGCTAGACTCGATTCATTCTCAAAGGTTATCGGAGTAGAAATCTGTATCCATACTGGATTATGACAAATTTCCTCGATAGTACTCACTAATCAAACTAATTTAGTACGATGGGGCAGTTTGATAGAATTTGGAAACAGGTCTATTCATAATCATATTATCATGCATACATTTCTTATGATCCGGGAGTTAATTATTTACGAACTTTATTATGAGCGATATGTTAATTTGGCTCCATTCCCTTGCTCTCCGCAAATCCGCCAATTAATTTCTATCATGGGGAATCCTCTTTCATCCTTTTTACTTCCAAGTTGGCAAGTGAAGCCTCAACATTTGTTACGTTCACAACCATAGACTTCTCAAGACAATATTGTTCAAGTTTAAAACTGAGAAAAGACTTAGCAAATTACCAAAAATTGGAAGTCCGAGTCAAGAAAAGTTGGGTTGGATAGGGATTATTGAACTTCAGAAGAAATATCTTTAGAAAAAATACTCTAAGCGTAGCTACCGTTACGGAAGACATCCCTATCTAAGCTGATTTCAAATAATTCAATGACCAGAACTGAGAATCACTTTCTCAGATCAAGAGCGATTACAATATTGCTCAAAGGATTCTTTTTCATGCGTAAATCAATCTCCCGCGCATCCACACGAAAAAGTATTGATTCGATGGTAGATTAACACGTTGATTGAAAAAGAACCATATTTAACTTCATAAGAAATGTGCACTCAAGATCACGATAAAATAGAATCGATCATATCAACTTCTTATCGGATAAAATATCCTTTATTAGAGATGAAATCCCATCGATACTCATTGTAAATTAAGATATCAACTCCAATTTAATGTTTTACATAATAAGAGTCCTGTGACTTGGATTTACTCATTATATCCAAACCAAAATTATTGCATACAAGAAAACGTTCCGTTGCACTTGTGACGAGTAAGTTTCAGAAAAATATGAAAATTATTGTAGGACGAGCTGTATGCTATGCAAAAAAAATAGCTCGCATTTATACTTCCTACTAAATCCTGTGGTCACGAATTGTCACCAATTCGCCTCAGTACTCAGTTTCAACATCCCGATCTGGATTGCCTTCTGTTCATTGGAAATCGTTCGTATCATGAAATTTTGACGACCAACTATAGTTCGGAATATGATCCAAATTCTCAAACACTTTAGAATGCTATTTCTTAAGAAATCCTCGAACTAAGGCTTTTCACATAGAATTTTAGGAATAGGACTCTTTACTCAAAATTTTTGAGATAGGGCTTTTTGTCCTCTCAAATCTGGAGACATAGGTTGTTGAGCTGATTTCTCAGATGTGACTTTCTACATTCTGTAACATGATATAAGGCTCTTAATTCTTTCAACAATGAGATAAGGTTTTTTTCAAAGATCGAAATATGGCTTTTTAGTTTCCGAGCATCTATATACTTGAATATCGTTATCCACTCATTTATTGATTAGTTCTTCCATTCGATCTCATTCATCAATAATTGGTATAGAGCAATCTCGATGGAAATAATACCGATAGTATAAACGCATAAAAACTGAAAAACTACCCGAGACTCGAAGACTTCATCCTGTTTATCAACTCATGTTTGAAATAATGAACAACAATGCGGAGATGATCGATTTTGAAAACATCGTAAGATTTTTGATGGTCGATATACGCCATTGAATTTGGTGAATACTTCGAGTTCACGAGGTCCCTAAAACTCAAGTATTAATGGTGCACTTGGATTGTAAATCATGATGAAGATTATACTTGATGATAGCAAATTTTCTATCAAAATTTCTCGCGAAGTAAGAAAGATTCCAAGCCTCGCAAATGACCTAGTTAAGTACGTGTTGAATCTCGCATTTCTGGGCATACAGTAAGCATGTCACATCATATGCAAGTGAGAAAAGTTACTTCATGAAACTTGACCTCAATCAAGGGAGGTCCTTGTAAAAAAACGAGAATAAGATGATAGACGGAATCGGAAAAGTATCCTTCACGGAAGTCGGTTCAAGACCATACTAAATTAGTTAATTTGACGGAGGTAAAAATGAGTTTTCTCGAACTGTAATATTTAGAATTGCACCTACAGTCCGTGAATGCATGAGAAGAGAGATATTTGGCCAACTCCTAAGCACGCATGAGCTTGCGGAGACTTAGCTCTTTGGAATTCTAGCGGGCTAGCAAGAGTGGAAATATTGTGCAAAGAAATAGGAATAATCATTGAAATACAATTTTGTCAGAAGATTCTAACCGTCCCGCAACACATGCAAAATATACTTACTAATATATGCAGAAAGTAAGTAGCGATTTCGAGATCATGCGTTGTGAAATCTATTCGGAGAACATTTACTTCAAGCATCAGGGGCATGATCAGATGTTAGACTCAGAGAAAATGCAGTAAATACTATACGACGAATGAAATGTCTATAGCCAATACGAAGAGGATGCTCAGAAAGTGATCCATCAAACTCAGTCAACTAACCAAAGTTTTTCATAATTCTTCGACTGAAAATTTTTGAGAATCTTCGGAAAAAACTACATAATCCCACAGAGATGTCTTTCGTCTTAGAATACGATCTGACAAATAATATTGTTTGCCTTATTGCATAAGTATAGCTTTTCTTCTTCTCGCCAGTTTTGTATTCAGATCGTGAGATCATTGTTTGCGGATCTTTGCATCCCAGAAGTTACTGGCCCCAGATTCACATTATTATTAGGAGTGAAAAAAGGGTTAGACAACATAATTTCCCGGTAGATGGACGTCCTTTCAAATCCAAAATCCAGTGGATCATCCCCACTATTGTCAATAAAAGATCATAAACACCCTCACCGCTACGTTTTTTGTTCATCTATCTCATGGTCACCAATCTAAGTTGAAATTATTTTCTTACATTATTACACTGTCAAGAACCGTATTGGATGCTTGAAGTCTAATATGATTTTTTTTCTTTCCAGATAGAAGATAAACAACTCTACAGTTATCAAAAACTGCACAATTTTTTCCATTCGTTATCTAAGTTATAACTTTTTGATCGTGATAATCTAGAAAAAGTCTTGGGAAAAGCGATGAAATTCTTTAGCTCTCAATATGTTGGGGAGACAACTTCATCAAGATCAATAATTTGAATCAAATAAATTTCAACGAAATTTGCAGGCTACCGGGCCACTCTGAAGATTGAAATTCTGATCAAATCGAGATTCATCATTAAATTCATTCGAGGAACCTTTTACGAGCACGACTTTGAAGATGAAATTTTTTTTTCTTCACTCGCGTTCATACTGAATCAAGTCAAGTGAATCAAAGTTATTTGAAGTACTTCCAAGCGCAGGAATTTCCTCTTCTCCGACTGTACGCTTCCAAGTGGATATAGATTCATAAGAACGATGAAAATGAGAGCAACCAGTGAAGCTCAACGCCGTGAATGTCAAGGAATAGAGATTTTTGATGTGCAAAAGATCTCAGTCAAAATTTTGAATCATTTGTATAGATCCTGAGGGGCCACAGTTTCTCGTGAAAGGTACCTCAGACTGTTCAAGTATTTTTATTGAATAAACTCCATTTTTCATCGTATTTTTGTCGACTTCAAAATCAAAATGGTGTCGTGAACAATTGTCAATTTAAATCTCCTCAACTCAATGGTGGAAATTCGTAAAAGCAAGAAGAGGCTAAACAAGATTGAGTCCAATTTCATCTTTGAGCATTCGAAATATTCATTCTCATGCATGCTGAGAGGAAGGCACGAAAATGGGATTTCAACTCAAATTTAAACTGTCTCAGTTGTCGTAGCTCACCGCAGTGTGAGCCTCGGTTAACATTATCTAGTGAAGTTCAATGCGTGGTCCTAAATTTTTTCATCATTTCTAGCTCATACCCAGTCGGTCTTCAAGTTCATCCGAACATGACTCAATTGAACGATTTATTCATGAGGCGAGAGAGAGGGAGAGAGAGAGAGGGAGAGAGAGAGAGAGAGAGAGAGAGAGAGAGAGAGAGAGAGAGAGAGAGAGAGAGCGATAGTGGAATAAATGTACACAAATCATACCGAATTATGGTGGACTCTTTGAATTTCTCAAACAAAATGATGATACCTTGGCATAATGACGGCTCTTGGATAAGAGAGACATCAATCATATGACCAATCAGTTTACTGATATCTACCTCGAGTATATCTTATTAGCAATGACACGTCTTGGACTCGTTCTGTCGAAACATACACTTAAATATTGACTCTCTTTCTCTCTCTTATAATTCACAAAGAAATATGGCGGAAAACAGATATTAATAATATATTAAGTAGACTTTGTATAATACCTGCGGCACCTATTTATAGCGAACAATATATTAAACAGAAGGATAAGTAAGCATGATAAACTAAAATTTTATTTCATGATTGAAGACAAAAAACAGAGAAAAATTGAAAAATATTGAAAAATATTATTCAATTTAAATCGTTTTCGCAAATCGAAAATGTTCTGAATTCTTTTACCCCTAACCTGAGAATATTCTTTTAAATGAACAATGATCATTCTTCGCTAAGATCCCGATTTGGCCAGTTTATCCACGACTGTTCTTCGCAAAATTACGAATTCGTCCCGTCTCTAGTCATCATGCATGACGGGGTGTCATCATGTAACCTTTTGGCGATCTTCACAACATCATCAAATTCTTCCAGAATATAAAGTATTGTGACACAACTCAAAATCGCTTATCTAATTCATGATCTCCGGGTCTTACATATTCCATTACATGATTTAGGGGAGCATCCCACTTTCCAATACATCGCTCGATAGCTACCGCTACGTCTGCTTTCAGTTACGTATGTAAGTGCTACACAATCTATCTTACAGAGGGGTGCATGGTGTGGCTATTCTGTTATATCATGTGCACGAAGTAGGATCGTTGAATATGGTTATTGATTGTCCAAAAGTGTGCAAAAACTCGGGAGCGCAGTCTTCTGAACAGCAGACTTCCGTCGAAGTGTCATTCCAAAATTATGCTTGCAACAGCTATATACCTTTCCACGAGAACTTTAATTTTAGACTTTGCAAACTTTGTTGAACTAGTTGTAAAAAAATGCAGAGTTGGAAGAGCATTCAAGAATAGAAATGATCGATTCCTAAAGAAAGAGGCACTGCAATCAAAGATGTAGTCTATTAGCCTATTTAACAGGATCGGGAACAGTGGAAGGGTGTAGGGGTGGGAAAGGAGAGAAGAAGGGGGTGCAGAGTGAGAAAGAGACGAAGAGAGAGAAAAAATTGGCGAAATCTCGCTTCCAGAGGAGACACGAGGGAAGATGATGAGTATACATATATTCTCGACGCCCCACTCACCTTAACGATCTCAGCGGGCATTGACATGACCGGGCTGTCCCTCTCTCTCCCTCTCGTTCTCTCGCTCGTGCCGTGTGTCTCGTTTCTCCTTCCATCTTGGTTTATCGAGCGACCGGCGCTTCTTCTCCTCCGACGTCGTCTCCCAATCGCTTCCGGTTTCGTCTGCCCTTGCGTATATTTATGCTCCATACCGATCTGCGGAGATTCGTCGAGGAGGTCTCCTCTCTGCCTCTGACGCGACTCCTGCTCCCTGCTACCGTCGCCGCAGCTACTGCGCTCGGCGCTGCCCTCGTCATCCTCCCGCGGCGCGATCTTATCGGCGCCAAGATCGGCGCGAAATCGGTAAGCCTCCGGCGGCGCCCGCTCAGTACTGGCCTGTGGGGTCGAGTATCGAGCCCATTCTGATCGACTCGAGACTCTGATTTTGCCGAGACTCAGCCCGCTCAATTTGGCGATCTCTCGCCGTCAATACTGACCGGTCGGATCGAGTATCGGACCCATCGTATCGATCGTCGAAAATGTGTAATTCTGCTGCGACTTCTGATGCACTATTGCCGATTTCTGCCGTTAGTACTGGCCGGTTGGATCGAGTATCGGGCCCATATTGGTCCCCGAGTATTTTAACTTTCGCGCAACTTCCCAATTTTCCGCTGTCAGTACTGACCGGTCGGATCGAGTATCGGGCCCATACCGAACGCCAAAAACGTTGACTTCCGTTGCGACTCGAAACGAAAAACTGGCCGATTCCTCGCTCCTAGTACTGACCTGTTGGGTCGAGCATCGGGCCCATACCGATCACCGATTCATTCCTCGGATGCCACTGTTGTCGCCAAATCCGAGCCTGCCGATCGATCGCTCTCAGTACTGACCGGTCGGATCGAGTATCGGGTCCATACTGACTGCGGGGATCCTATCTTTGCGCCAAGCTTCCGCTGACTCGCCGATCGCTGCTCGTCAATACTGACCGGTCGGATCGAGGATCGTCATAATGCGGAAATCGGCTGGCTACACTGACGAGACACTCGCTGCTGCGGAACTCGAGGAAGCACTCGGGTGGCCGATCGCTGCCGTCAGTAGAGACCGGTCGGGTCGAGCTGCGCTGCCATAATCCGGCGAGACGCCGGTGGTATCTTGCGTAGACTCGCGGTGCCAATGAGGAAGTGACCGGCTCGAAATTCGCTGCCGCGCGCTCTGGAGGATCTGTCCGCCGAGCACTCGCGATGTATCGCGTGGCGCGCTGCTGCTGCTACCGGAAACTGAGCGGCTGCTGTGTGCGTGACCGTGCCCCACAGAGCTCTGACAGCTCCCGGGCGAGTGGCCTCGCTTAAGTCTCTCGCTCTGGCCCTTTCTCTCTCTCTCTTGCTCCCTCCCTCCCCCTCTCGCGTTCTCTCTCTCTCTCTCTCTCCCTCTCTCTCTCTCTCCCTCTCTCTCTCTCTCTCTCTCTCTCTCTCGCTCGCTCGCGCCCTGGCAGAGAGTCGGGGCTTACCCCCACCTTGAACAGCAGTCTGACGAGGTGGTGTACCTATACGTACATCCGCGTGGCTCGGATACTTCACTGAGAAACTTTTGAGACTGCGCGGACACCACGCGTGGGGTTGCGGGCCGCTCTCACGTGGAGTTCACTAGTACCGACGCGGCCCCGCGGGCATCCCCCGCCAGCAGCATGGAAGTTCATGGAGAACTGCGTTTGGCCCATCACCTCCGAGACTTGTGCATATCCAAAAAAATTTCAGGTTTCAGTGTATACCCGAGATGTATTGAGCTCTGCCGCGTGTACCAGTATACATACATCAGCAAGAGGCGCGAGCGTCGATTCGTTGCACCAACTCGGGCCCCACGGAATGAAGGCTCCGCGGGCCCGATGCGCGGTTGGGCCAGCTCCGGCCCCTCTCCCGGTGCGCCTTGTGCCACGCGGATGCACGATGGGCGGTGGTGGGGACCGATACCGGCTGACACGCACGTGTCCTTGTGACTCTGCGCGCGTTGAGTGGCTCTGCGGCGCAAACTCTGCGGTCCGGTCTGGTCCTCCTCAGATCCCGCCCGCCCCCGCGGCAGCCCCGGCTGGCAAAAATCGGTGCCGAGAGATACGGAGACACCTATGCCGCCACGCAACATCGCGCGCCACCACGATCCACGCATCCCGAACCGCGTATCGATACTATGTGCGACGAGATAGATTCTTGGCTTTCGAGGACTTCTGATCCCTGGGCAGTACCGGTCGCGATTCCCAATGGCTTTCAATACATCAGACAGTTGTCCGTGCACCCTCTGCCCTTGAATGCGCCCCACGCAGGCAACTGTGTGTGCTTGCTAGATATGGTCGAGGTCCGCCATCGTGTGAAAAATATTCCCACAGGATTCTTGGCCGAGCTCTATTCAGAAGACTCACTTGATGGTGAAAATGCTTATTGCTGGTCCAAAATCCA
>JAPYYZ010000316.1:0-23541 GCA_030522705.1 Eretmocerus eremicus | reverse complement strand
AATTTGTTTGGATCGAATTTGATCAACCAGTTACGGAAGATGCTTTATTCTGAATTGAAATTATTCTTCTTTGATAGTTTGGTATTTTTGTTTCAACTCATTGATTCAGAGTTGAGCTTCGCAAAGTAGAAAAACGCAAATTTTGCATAAAAGTAACAGTTGAGTATCAATCAATGTTCTTGCTGTTGATAACATAGGCCTCCAATTTGAAGAAAAGCGCCTTCCTAAAGCAGTGGCCATGTAGACTTATGAAAAATCGTGCGCTGACTCCGAACATACCATCTGTTTTGCTAGAACGCCTAAGAATATCTGAAGTACCTCAGCAAACAAAGTTCTCTTCTGAGGATATCGGACTTTTGACTTTAGAATCGTAAAGAAAAGGGAATTTCAGGTTCAAATAGTTGATTTGAGATATTCAATTTTCGGATCCACGTGGACACTCGACGATCATCTGACTCACTCTAATTGTGATAGAATACTCGAGGTGATCTTAGTGATCAAGTAATAGAAGCAATTCCCATGATAGAGCAGTCAAAAAAAGCCCGTAATCAAATACTCGAGGTAATTTTCATTATCGCACTGTCATGATCAAGTCAATGAGGTAATTTTTTGGGACCGAGTTATTGAAGTGACATTTGTCAAATCATGAAGGCAATACTCGAGGTCGAGTACTCGCGGCAGTATTTGTGGTTGAATACCCGTGGCGATTCTCGTAAACGAGTACTCGAGGTGATAATCGTTAACAAGTACTCGGAGTGATACTTCATCGTGCTCCCGCAGTATGTCTTATTCCCGTGGTAATTTCCATGACTCAGTATTCAAGATTATATTCGTAATCAAGTATTCAAAGGCACTTCCGTGATCGGGTGATCGAGGTGATTTTTGTGATGAAGTACAAGCGAGGGTATTCTTAACCGGGTGATCAGTGATACTCGTTATCGGGAGCTCGAGACTGTACTTCTCATCGAGTGCCCGAGGTGATGATCGTGAGCGAGTACTCAAGTTAATAATCGTGATCGAGTACTCGAAGAGGCTATTGTGGTTGAGCAGTCGGTGTAATATCGTGATTGAGTAATTGAAGCAATACTCATCAGTACCCGAGGTGATACTCATTATCTGGTGCCATTTTTGTCATCAAGTACTGAAGGTTATACTATTTGTCAAGTACTCGAGTTGATTTTCTTGATCAAGTGCTCAAAGTCTATTGAAATCGAGTATTCGAGTTGATTTTCGTCATCAATCAAGTAGACATATAAATTCTCGCGATTGAGTAATCCAGGTCATACTCATTTTCTGGTCCTCGAGGTCACTCTTGTGATTAAGTCCTCGATATACTTTCCGTGATCGAGTACTCGAAGTGACCCTTTCTTCGAGAACTCAGGGCAGTATCCGTGATCAAGTATCGGAAATCTTGATCCTGTACTCGAGTACACTCGCCATTCTGTCACGCAGCATTATTCTCGAACGAATACTCGGTGCTCATTTCGTGATGAAGTGTTCATGACAGTATTCGTAATCAAGTATCCGACGCAGCACTCATGATGAGTTAGATAGACAGTTCTCGAAATGGTGTTCGTTGCCAAGTACTCATCTCAGCATGGACAGCAACATTGAATCATATCCAAATTAATTCACTCAATCGGTTTTTCCTGCTAAATGTCCTGCTAAATCATTTAGCAGGAAAAACCGATTGAGTGAATTAATTTGGATTTCAACATTCTAGCTGCGATAAAGCCAATCAAACGATAACATTGAATCATCACTCAAGCCTGTACTCGTGAGTAAACACTCGTGATAGTACTTGTGATTGAAAACTTGAGGCTGTGCGATTGCTCCTACCCTCTTAGCAGCTATCATTGTCGAAGACATGTTAGGTATTCATTGGCGACTGGACTCGCATAGAGTCACGTAGTGATGTCAGTCATGTGATAATATTCCAAATTACTCTTGGTGGAACATTGAGACGAATATTCAAAATCATTCTATGTTACTCAGTCGAATACGCTCCTACACCCGATCATTTGTTTGAATCCACTATATGATCTCAAGGTCGTGTCAAGGTCATATGTACTGCAAAAGGTGTTGAAAGGACAGAAGCACACAGTGTCAAATAAGCATACCCTTGAGGCCTCAAACACAACAATCATCTCGAGTCTTGGGCCATGAATATTGCCGAAAGTATCATAAGTATCACCTCAAGTGCTGGATCATGAGAATCGCCTTCAATACTTGATTACGAGCCACTCTGACTGCTCGATTATAATTATTACCTAAGGTACTCGACGATGAAGTCACCTCGAGTACTCGGTCAAGAAAATCACCCCGAGTACATGATCACGAGTATCATCTCGAGTACTCAATGACGCGTGACATACCGAGAACTTGATTACGAGAATCACCCCAAGTATCTGATCACGAAGGTCACCTCGAGTACTCGAATCAGGATCACCGCGAGTACTCAATAATGAGAACCACCTCGAGCGTTTGATCTCGAGTACTCGATGAAAAATATCACCTTGAGTACTTGGTCGCGAAAATCACTCCGAGTACTTGATCACAAATTACCTCGGGCACTCGATGATCAGTCGAGTACTCTGTCATGGGAACCGCCCCGAGTACACGATGACAAGCATCAACTCGAAAGCTCGTTAACGAATACCAACTTGAAACTCGAGTGCGAGCATCACTACGAATACTTGATCAAGAAAATCACATCGATTATTTAGTCACAAAAATCGCCCTCCGTACTCAATCGCTATTAGAGTGAGCGATCTGGATGATTGTTACAAGCCTCACGTAAATTTGAAAATTGAATTTTTTTTTAGTTGACTCGAACATAAAGTTCCTTCCTCTTTTCGATTCTGAAGTCGAAAGCCCAAAATCTTTCAAAGAACAGAAGTTTTGATGGAATATTCCGAAAATTTGGGGATCTAGAAGCGAAAATGCCATGACATTGCCAAATTCAGCAGAAGAGTTTATCCGATATTAGGTGATTCGCTGATCTAGGGAAGAACCTTCTTTGCAAATTTTGGGACTGTGTCTACAAAATAGAATAGTGAAATACAGTGTTTCCGGACCAAAACTTCTTATTTTTCCAACGGTTCCAATGATTCATGCATTCAGGTTAGCTGTATATACCGTGGGAATATGTATCTAGCTATATTGAACACGCTGGTAACTAAATTCAGAATATTAATCCGTTCACTACCCATCAATATCTGAGAGCCAGCAAAATCAGAAAACAACTGAAAAAAGCTCCTTTGGGTATGAAATGGAGGAAGGAAGCGCCGAAAACACATTGGTCTCACAAGATGCAAAAGTAATGAATGCCCTCTATAGTTGCGATGGCTCCAATAAGCTCAGACGTTAGTTCGTAAAATCGTTTCACAGCATTCTACCCGAAAAATCGCCACATTGGACCTGATTTTTAGATAGTCATGCTATAAATTATGTTATGATACTACGTTCATTCGGGTAGTTTCAGTACCAAGGACTTGTGATGCTCACTTTGCTCGTGTTACAAACTGCCCATCGTACAAAACTACCCATCTGCGCGCGGTGTCAAAATATACTATTACTGAAGCTCGATTGTAGATCTTCCAAAACTGAGCAAGAAAGTATTGGTGATAATTTTTGGGAAAACCGGGATCACCCGAGTTAAACGAGAGTTTCGCACGAAGATCTGAAATTTCAGCTTGTCAAAATGCTACTCACCCGACAGGATTGTAAATATCAATTTAGGAATTATTGCAAAAGTATTCACCTCATATGATTTTGAACGAAATTTTGCATGGATTTGATGATCCAAGGAGTGAGATGAAAAATAAAGAAAAGATCAAAAACGTTTCTTGAAAAACAAGTGATATGACCATTTTTTCTTCGAAAATTTGCATATACATAGAAATGTCCAGTTCCATAAAAATTTTTTAGGGCAGATTTCATGATGGAGTTTGCATCTCCCTGATATACAAGTTTGATGATCGCAGTGGCGCGCGGTATTGAATTGAGTGACGGCTAGACGTCTCCGCAAAGAGAAGGCTCTCGGTTCCGCACACCGGGCTCGTTGTCGCCAATATACGTGTATACGCATGTAGAGAAGAAGTGTCGAGTGTGAGTACGTATACAGAGTCTGTACGCAGACGAGATGTCATCGACTTTGGTGCTTTGGCGCTGCTATTGTGGGCTCCTTCCTGGCTCGCATACTTGGTTCGGTTCGCCGACAGATTTGGCACTAAAATTAGCTGCACGCAGCGTGGTGTCTTGCTAAACTTCTCGATCGATCAAGTCGATTTGATGACTCGCTCGAACAGATTGGAGGAAACGAATTATGCATGCCAAGAGTGCCAAACTCTCGTGTTCTGCTGTCTACATCGCTTCTTTAGATTGCGGTGCAGTTGAGCCGGTTCTCAGCACCAGGATGAGTTGTTTCTGAAATATATGCCCACAAGAATTCAAAAGCGGATCAAGTTGATTGACCTCTCCTATCTGAAAGTAGAGCCATTCAACTGACTAGAACGAGATTGGAGCAAACTCGTCAAGGAGGATAGGGTGAATGCACAGGCTTCCGTCACCTCCAGATCCGAACATTGGTCTCGTAGTAGCCTTGCCCTTCACTTCTGTTCCGAAATAAGTAGCTGGTAACAGAAGGATCGAAGATCCGTATTTCATGAGAGAAAGGTTTGATGGCGATTCTCGGTCGATCACTTGGAGGTCATTCTCTGAGTCATTTCTATCGGGGTATATCAAATTTCTCACATTTGGACACTCATATTCGATACAATTCTCAAGTAGGTGTCGGAATCACTTTGTAAATCCTGAGTAGGGATATTTTTCTGCTATAACTGTAATAGCAGTATAGTGAAATGATGAATTCTATACAATGTATCAACTGAATTTGTTGCTGTATACGAGGATTGTCAGACTGTGTTGAGAGAGAGAAAAATGAACACATGTTCTAGATATCATAATTTTCAGAAGTGGGATAGAGCTCGGGTTTTCTCGCGAATTGCGAAGCTTTGTGCTTCATTACTGCGAAGCTCTGTGCATCCCTCACATAAAGTTGTGTAAAATTCTCAAAATATGGTAAACAAGATTTGAAGTTAGAGGTTATGGCCAACCCTCAAGATTTGACTGTACCAGAGTTGAAAGAAGTTTTGCGAAGCAAAGTACTCCTGGCCACTGGGAACAAAGCTTAATCGGTATTGAGAATCCAAGAGGCCAATCCAGAAAGAGACTGAATACAGGAGTTGTGTGGAACCAACAGTCCTTCACTATGATATATATTGGAACAGTCTTGGCGCTTGAATAAGGAAAGGCGAGAGGTGGCTGAACAAATTGCTGATTTGCAACGACAACTTGCCGAATTGACTCAAAATGGACCGAACAATGAATGTACGAGATGCTCGGATCCATGGAGGCGGGCGTAACCGAAATCTCGGAGAGGTAAACGACGGCGGTGCACGTCAAGATGATATTGACGACGGCACACGCGGGGGCAATGTCAACGGTGACGTCCGCAAAGGTGAAATTGTTGGGGCGCTACGCGGAGGAGATGTTGGCGGCTCATACGGGAGTGGCGCCTGGCAGCCTTGCGGGTTCAACGACGGTCTCCGAGTTGGCGTTGACACTGGAGCTCTACAAGATCGACCTGCAAGGGGACTCTCAATGATCCAGTACATTGCATGCAGCGCCCCTCTCTGACGTTTAATCGCGCGAATGATGATAGATTGGAGACACTCATTATTCGAAGTAATCTTGACCATGGGCAATCTGAGATTGATGGGAATTTATCTGAGGAGCCAAATTTTGATGAAGCCGCTTACAATCATCTGTATGAGTCTTCTTCCGCGAAAAATAACGAAATGAATTCTGTAAACACATTCAAAGATTCATCGAACGATTCTTACGGTGATAGTGATAATTATAAGAGCCGGGAACGGCAAGTATAGGTGGTACTGTCGGTACTCAAATTAACGTTCAGAAAAATACGGAACTTTGCACACTCATAGATTTAGACGTCAAACGACTTCAGTTAAGATTTTATGAGCCTTCAGAGCCTGGGGAGAGAAGTTATGAATGATTTTGTGGAGGCCGATTAAAACGGTCTACTATAGGACACCGCGCACATTTCGGTACCTGTTCAGGTTTTTGGAAAACTGCATGCACACGAGAGAGAGTGCATGGAAATCGGTTGGAAACTGACAAGTTGATGGTTCAGAGCCTATAAAGAAGATACAAGCAGTGACGTTGCTCTTTCCTGCGGTTTCAGGGTTAGATTGTCCTCTGCTATGTGCAATTACAACACCTTTGTCGGCGGTCAACTTGAGCTTGACTCGTCCAGTATCGACAATACTACCTTAAGTCTTTGATAATATTGTATAACTTATCTCATGAGGTGTCGAGAGTACCAGTTGGTACGTAACTAAAAAGTAAAGCTCTCACATGGTTCCATTCACCAATTCACCACCACAAATCAGAGAATATTCAATCATTGACTGATGATTTACTGAACAAGCCTCTCTGAGATGTGTATGGCTATACATAATAAAAAAAAGACTAATGATTTGTTGAATTCTTCAAAAAAAATGTTCTTTAGAAGGATTGATAAACTCAAACTTGGGAAAAAGTTTGAAAGCCGGACTTGGCAAAATGAGAACTTTGATGAATATGCTCATGATAAAATGATTTTAGCTAATACTGGAATAGTCGACTATTCAATTGATGGAATACCTGACGAGAATTTGAGAGATCAAGCTCGTATGCAAAAATTTCCTTCTGCAGCAGATTTTCTAGATTTATAGAGTATAAAAGTCACTTATATTAAAAAATTGAAAATCAAAATTCGAAAAATTTCAGTGATAATTTCGAAAATAAAAATTCGGCTAACGAGCCCAAGAGACGATGTTGCAGCTGTGGCGATCCAAACCATTTGTCTTATGCTTTTCCGAAAAAGAAAAGTGTCAAGGGATCTTGTCCATTCTGTAGTCCAGTCGAGCATATGATTACTGATTGTCCCAAATACAAGAAAAAGAATGAAGCAGAGGAGTTAGCGTCACTCGAGAATCAGTACTATCAGCACTTCGATGATGAATTATATATAACCATTGAGCTTGAACTTGAAAATGATAATGAGATCTATATGATGGGAATTGAAGGGGAATTGGATTGTGAGAGTGCAATAACTATTGTCAAAAAACGACCCACAATACTTTTTGAGCATGATCTACAAGATTATGGTGGAATCAATCAATCAAAATGGAAAATATTTGAGCTCATGAATGTCAAGTGCATTTTCAATGAGGTGAGAAAGCAAATTTCAATGATTGTTTCTCCTGATCAGACGATGACTTCTCATGTGTTACTAGGCAAAGATTTTTTCATACTCTTCAATTTCAAAATTGTTGAATTTGCAGATAGAGGTGGCGTAATTCTGAATACTGATATATTTGATAATGAGCACAATTCATCGAACGATATGATTATAACTTCTAAAACATCATGTGATATACGAAATGATTTGAAAAACACTTACCAAACTATTCACATTGAATTCCGACGTCCAGAAGAGCCTCAAATTTACGCAGAACTCGTGATCAAGATGATAAATGATCAGCCATTTATTCTTAATCCACGAAGACTGTCATACGCAGAAAAAAATGAATTTAAATAATTCACTGATGACCTCCTAGAAAGAAACATTATAAAACATAGTGAATCTAAGTATTGCTCTTCTATTGTTTGCACAAAAAAAAATGGTGATACTAGAATGTATGTTGACTAAAGAAGTTTGAACAAACAAATGTAAATTAGTAACCACCCTTTGCCTTTGATTGAAGACAATCTGGATCGTTTGAATGGTGAGAAATATTCTAGTCTGATTGACTTGAAAGATGGTTTCCATTATATCAAAGTTGTAGAAGATTCGATGAAATATACTTTTTCATCACGCCTAATCATCAACCTCAGTATTTGAGGATGCCATTTGGCATTAAAAAAGGTCCTGCGGTATTCCAAATACTTGTCAATAATGTATCGAGTGATCTAATCAATTCAGGTGACGTTGTTGTTTACATGGATGACATTTTAATTGTGACAAGATCAATTGAGGAGCATTTATATGTACTGAAAAAACTATTTGAACTGATGGTGGACAACAAATCAGAAATCAAACTTGAAAAATGTAAATTCTTATCCGACAAGATTGAATATCTGGGTGATACTGTCTCACAAAGTGGAATTACTGTTACAAAAAAAAGGTATTAGAGCTTTGATCGATTTCAATGTTCCTAGAAATTTACACGAAGTACAGAGACTTACAGGACTACGCTCTTATTAACAAGAATTTATTAAAAATTTCTCAATAATTGCAAAATCGTTGTATGATTTAATCGTGAGGGATGTTGAATCCAAATTTGGTAAAATTGAGCTCGAAGCAATGGAAACCTTAAAAAGAAAATTAGTTGAAACTCCCATTCTAGCAATATACAATCCTAAGTTGAAACTAAGCTACATTGCGATGCGAGTTTTCATGGATTTGGAGCTATTCTGATGTAAAAAAGCAGAGGTCTAAAATCATATCCTGTATTTTATTTGCCAAAGAAAACAACAGAAAGAGAATATCGAATTGCATAAATCGACATTTTTCCAAGTACGGTCTCGAGTAAAGATAATGAACACTTGAATATTTTTTGTTGAATGCGGAAAGATTAGTGATGGCATCTCTTGGTCACCTTAGACTATTTTCGTGACCATGTAAACATAAGCCTTCATCCGCGAGACCGCCACAGATGGGATCTATTGTTAGCCATATATGTCATGATGTTTCAAATAGCACAGGCAAGACCGGATAAGCGTGGTTTTATCAGTCACAACCTACCAATCCACACGCAATCTTGGTTATTTCGCCCAACTTGCTCATACGCAAATTGAAGACAGATGTTTTATTAACCTGCTTAGATATGACAAATTCAAACCAATGGTGGAGATCACATCTGTGATAGAGAAAAGAAATGTATTTTTGAGAGATTCTCTTCAAAATTACATCCTACGTGATGAAGATTTGCCTGAGGTATTACCTCTCGTACTTTGAAAATTACTTACGAGCTTGATTTGTATCGAAGAAAATACCCAGGTGGATCCGCAATGGGTCTCTTCTCAATCCAAGTTGGGAATTGCCAGAAGGTTGACAGGGAAAGTGTACTGTTATGAATTGCGCGGGCTTGCAAGATTGCCAAACCGCAGAGTCTTCGGTAGAAGAGAAATTCATTCATCAAAAAATCCCAACTAGAGTTCTAGACAGAATGTGTTTCATTCGTACTTTGATCTTGTTACAGCATCATAATGACTCTGCTCGTGCGATATCCTTCATATATCGTCAGATGGGATAACTTTGTTACACTTTTTGTCATGTTGATCTCATTCTGTTCTTAACTACTATATGCCATTGAAAATCCTACTTCTATTTGTGACCAATTGGAAGTTTACAGCCTCACCTTTCATTTTCTTCACCCAATTACTATTCCTAAAACCCTCGATACTTGTGCCTTGAGGTTGAGAATCAACGAAACGCAGAACATCCAGTTGTACTCGTTGTAGTATTTGAGAATCATGTAAATGCAGGAAGCAATGTTCCATCATTTTTCGTTCGGTCAACTTTTGTTTTTTGGTTCTTGGAGAAACCGCCCAAATAAGACAGGTGACCAACATGCAGAGTGCCTAACTCAACAGGTATCACTGTATTAGCATTGAAACTAGAGGGTCTTAATTTTTCACTGGTCCTTTATTGCTATTGCGAATAGAGAATATTGTACTATTTTGAATTATCCTCGTTGGAACTGATTAGAAATGCTTCAAATATTTTGCTTAAGCCACTCCATGAACGTCGATGAATGATCAAAACATTCCTTGCACCCATTCTCGAAGCCTCGCGTCACGGGGAAGTTGAAAGGGAGAGTCTTATTTGTTTGCTTTATTCGACCGGATCAGTTTCGAAATGATTCTCTCCCAGAAATGTGTCATTGGCCAGTCATGCGCGTTTTCTCCTTGTGAAAGTCCGTCTATGATAGAGTTAGTGCACCATTCCCACTCTCCACTCAGTTACTCATTCACTATTCGCCAATTTTCTATTGAGAGGAAGGAATCGAGTTGACTCAATGAAAATGAGCACGTTATCGTAAATTCATTGAAAGAAGATACTCATCATTAATGAAATGGATCATGATTGAGTATGAGAAGTGATTCACTTTTCAAAAAACTAAATATTCAGTAATAGTTTGAATTTTTGAATCAGATTATCGTCATTGAGAGAATAAAATATTGAATCGTCACATATTCTGTTCCCACAACTTTTTGAGATTTGTCGTCATTTCCAACTCTAAGGAGATATTAATCAATCATAGTATATTTTTTTGGGAGTTATCTTGCACGAAAAGATGGATGCCGTATTTGTCAGAAGTGTTATGATCCTGCGGAAGGACGATTCCTACTTTCTCTGCGCTCTCATACGTAAATACCACAAGTCACGGTCAATAAAAGTTGATAATAAATGATTCTGAAACTGTGAATTCTCATAAGTGCTTTTCGGTGCCAAAATAACCTCCAGAAGTGATTGAGAATACGTTGAAAAAAAAAATAATAATAATTCAAAAAAGATGATCTGGAAGAAGGCGTACAAAGTATGAATGATGAATCGATTGTCATTCTGCACATGTTGAAGATTTGGGAGGATAACATCTTAATTGATTAATAATATCGTCTTGAAGAATGTGAACTTTGAATTTTAAAAATCGTACGATTAGAATTTCATGAGTTCCAAACGTACGTCTGTTATCATTCAAAAGTTTACCAAGAGCTAGAATCTTATTTCAAGATCACGTGATAAGCCTATCCGCTTATAGTTTCAGATGATTTCAGAACTGTATATGAAACCTTCATGTGGGGCGTATTCAAGCAGAGTGATACCGAATTAACCATCTAGTTCTCTCGGGTGAGGTATGTTGGACCCGCTCCTCTTACCAGCAAGTACCAGAGGCTCCTTGGAACAGCTGGCACAATTGAAAATTGTAGCACACCACAATTTCATTTGCGAATTAATGACAAATTTTCATCCAAATCTCTCATCTACAATTTTGCAGATGGTATACCAGAACTTCATGAATAGAATTCATATCCATATAAGTTGATATGTGCAGTGGGCAGTTCTGTCACCACGTTCAAATTTATTTCGTATTTTCGATGATTCGCTCTGGCTTTCATAGAATAATGATTGTAAACTTTTTTTTAAGCAATCTTCAATATTATCAACGAACTATTAATCCATTCCTATTCAATCATCCGCATAGCTGACTATGCCCCTTCACGATCGTGAAAAATGCTATTCATATGATATTATTCATCAAAAAAGAGGATGCGATATGAATCTTGGGAAAAATGTCGTTGTTTCTTTGGGAGAGGAAAGTTGAGGGCACCACAGTGAGTCGCAGAAGGTGTAGGAGGTCAGAAACCGACCGCGTGCGACTCACATCGTCTCTGCACACTCCTATTTAAATGCATTAATAGCCCGAATATAAGATCGAAATTTCAGTATGTGGACAGTTAATAATTTAAATGATCCCGTAGTGAACAAAACCTTGAAATAGCTCACAATTAAAGAGCTTGATAAAGGGTGGCACACAATAAGGCGCCCTTGGTCGGGAGAGTCGTCAATTTAGTTTGTAATTCTTCAATTTGAAGAATTCATTAATGGTGGAATTCATGGGATACGAGTCAATGGGAGCTGGTTATAATCAACTCTAAAAGATCCAGAAAAGATGTTCATTCTAACCAAGATATGGTTACAAACAGGGTCATTGTAACCGACACTCACTGGAACTTTGCTTAAAGTAAACGGGTTCTCCCGGAAGCATCAGCTGAACAGCATGAATTCAATGTTTATGTTCTCAAAAATTTAGCAAATGCCAATGACTTGACTTGTTTGACAAACGTGCGAGAATCTACAATGCATCAATTACTGAGCCAGAGAACCGCAAGCATGACACAGTAACGAAAAAACGGAGCTCACGAATTTCAATTTGAATGACTTCGGATTCGCGGATGAGTCTCAACTCGTCTCGCTACTCTATACGGGATAGTGTTAACGTCAGAGATTCATGCTGGTATAAGAGTTAACGGGAGCCTCTCGTCAACGTCACGATGTGAAGTCACAAGGAGTCATCCAAGTGACCCAATTCCATGCACATAAATAGAGTTCTCATTTTTTCAGTCGATGCTTTGCTTTTTGACTGGAATATTAAACTATGATGCGCGTCTTTTTCTGAGCATTGTCATCAGGATGCATTTTCAAACGCCATCACGTTTGATACAAGTATGAAATGTGATTTTCAAATTCGTATTTTGTACGTAATCCTGGCTCACACGTGCAATGTAGGCACCTTGGAAACAAGGTCATGAGTGCCAATTCGAAGATTTGCGAAAGCCAAAAATCATTCATCGGCACAGGTGGTCCCTGTATATATCTACCGCCTCAAGTTCCATCCTGCACTCATTGGCTCATTATACTCGGACAATCTCAAAACGAGAGGAGATTTCATGCAGGCCAGATGTATGTGGGATCCATGGTATTCTTCCGCTCGCGCCCTTTGTCGATTTTCCCAAGACAGGAAGAAAAGCAAAGTAGAGAACAAGAAGAAAGCAGGGGATGCGAGGAGAGAGGGATATATTGAAGAAGAAAGAGAGGAGATGAGAGAATACTGCTAAGGCTAACTGTATTTTGACTTTCTGGCCTGAATTGCGGTAACACGGTAACAGGCTCTCCTCCGCTCGCGCGACATCACCCCGCGAGCATACCCAGCATAACGGGCCCTCAACAGCAGCAGCACACATGATATCCGGCTTCGCTTCACTCCTCCTCGCAATGTACTTATACGTGGTATTCCACCAAAGATCACATGAGAGTGGCCGTGTTGTGGGAGTACATGGGCGTGAGTAAGCGCTTTATGCGTGAGCGCTGCACGAAAAAAGTTATCGTGATGCGGCTGCATGTAGGCGGGCGGAGCGCGACGCCGTGACCCGGAGGAAGCACGTGAGAGGAATTGAAGACGCGAAGATGATTCTACGCTGATGGAGATGAAATTTTTCCCAAGCTCCGCAAGTTCAGGTTCGCGGGATTACGACAAGATTGCAATGCACGAAATTGGTGACTAAATAATAGAAATGTGTGTACATCGTAAAAGTGCCCCTAAATTTTCGCGTTTGGGTGGGTGATTCCATCGAAGATTGAAACAACTTGGAATGGTGATGACGCGTGTAGCGCTGACTGTGCAAGTGCGGATCCCAAAATCTGTGGTGAGTTCTGATATACTTGAGAGATTTGCATGAACATGGCAATTCGTTAGACATGGACGAAACAACCCCCATGCTCGAGTTCCCAAAATTCCTTCAGAAGTGAAAGTTATTGAAACATGAACAGTGTAAGAGATCCTCATTCTGCAAGACAGATGCTGTCAGTTGAAATATAATTTTTGAATCTCAAACTAGAGAGACTGATTTTCTAGATAGGTATAAAAAGAAAAAAAAAAAAAAAAAAAAACAAAAAAAAAAAAAAAAAAAAAAAAAAAAAAAAAACAGTTGCAGCCTCAAATTCACCGCCAGTTTTTCCTACACTACGCGTAGTTCCGTTCGGCAATTCAATCAATCAGTGGGATGGACTTGACAATGGTACTCACCAGAGGGAAGCTGCATTCGTACCATAACCTTTTACAGTCTTTCTCTCTTCCTCTTCGTCCGTTGCATAAAACCCAGCCGGGGGAGTGAGCAGGTACTGTTAGACGAGACGCTCATGTAACTCGTCGTCCAACTGAGTCTGCAGTGCACGAGACCGGAGTCGTTTGCTTCCAGTTAGGAGAAGGAAAAGGACCTTGGACCTTAACCCACTCTTACTCAGAAAGGTACTAGCGGGATGATGCTCCTTCCGCTTCTCCTTGTTATTCTCACCTTTCTTATTTCTCTCTTCTCTTTCTTTCATACTTTGGGATCCCAATCTTTTACCGTCTCGCTACTACCCTCTGATTATCCCTCAAACTCTCGCTCTTCCCTCTTTTCTTATTCGTCTTTTCAACCTTTTTTTGTCTGGGGATGAAATTGTCTCGCGTCTCCTAAGATGATAACTGTTCTTCTGCTGGAGATGAGTGCTACCTTTTTGATGCCCAAAGAGGATCATGTCTTGGATTAATATCCCAGATCAGACAGAATTAAAATGATAACTATTTGAGATCGATGACCTTTCGATCAATCTTGCATTCCGCAAACCATCCTTGATTTTTTCCATCCAAAAGAGTTCACTTTTGAATATTGACAGCTTGTAGCTCTATGCATCCAAAGCGGGAACACTAACAGCACTTAAACTTTGTTATTTTTAATCACAAAGAAAGGTGATCAACAATCGATGAATTAATACTGGAATGAATTATTAATGGAGGATTAGATTCCTTGTCAATCGATTATAGTGATAACTTGGAGGATAACATGTTACATTTGCTCTTGGAATTATGGCAAAGGTCAGAAGGTCGATACGTTGAAGATAGAGAGATTTGGGGATTCATCAAAATATTCTTAAGCACACTCAAATATTAATAATAATATCATAGTGTTGATGTACCAATAGTTTTAAAAGTTTATACAGTGGTGGAACTGGTCAATTCCAAGGTGATCAATGGATTCAATCGATTTGCTTATTAAAGGGGAGAGCAGGGTCAAAAAGCAAGAAAAATTTCCCTCATCAGATATTGAAGAATGGATAACTATATTCTATCAGGTATATGAGAACAAACTTTTTGGTTGGCTTTCAGTCTGTTTGAGCTCAGAGAATGAGAATGACATGAGATTTTATCCAAAAAAAAACAAGGAAAAATGAAGATCCTGCAAAATTTGCTATTCCAGCGGATAGTGGTTAACAAAAATGCAGAATTTTCATCTACATGTTATCAAGAATAATATCCTTTGAAGACTAGAATGATCAAAGAAGACCAAATGGGCATGGAGCTTTTACGGTACTCAAAGCTCTTGTTCTTCTCAAATGACGGAAAAACTCTTTCAAAGCATTTTCTAGGTCACTAATGATCATCAATAACGATGATTCTTCCCTGTTTTTCTAATTACGATTCAATGAAACCTATCTATGAGCCTATGAACACAATTGGGATCATTTTTGACACATTCTTCAGACAGTGATTGTTCGTTTTGAAACTAATCCGTCTTTCGCGTTACCAACTCTAAGGAGGTCTCAACCTCAAGAGTCCCCGTGGAAAACTCCCATGGAAATTCCACGTGGAAATCCACGTGGAATCCACGGAAAGTTTCAACGGGGATTTCCACCTGGACTCTAGAGGTCGGGATCACAGAATTTGGGTTAGACGGAGGCTATTTCTTGAAAATTAACGCATCTCTCACGTTACTCGTTACAGGAATTTGCTTAGACAGTCATTCTTCATTGAAAAAGTAACCCGCTCCTTAGAGTAATTGATCCCAGAGATATTAGAAGAATTAGCTTAGACAGTAGGTTTTCGCTCAAAAACGAATCTATCCCTCACGTTGTCGATCCTGAGGAGATTGCAGGAATTACCACGAACATGGTCTGGGTCAATGAGAGTTCTTGCGTACGCGGAAAGGAAAATTTTTGTGCAAACGACAGGTTTCCCAGATTAATCAGGCTGCTGAGAGTTATCATGGGCGTTGAAAGGAAATCCTCCAAGCACGCAAACGATTTCCGGCATGGTGCTGACTGGTGGAAGCTGTCCCGCACGCAAAATGAAAAATTTCTGCGCTCGTTACAAGAGAATCCCCCGCTTACGGGAAAGATCATCAGCGTAGGTTGAGCCGCCAAAAGGTTTTTCTGCACACGTGAAAAGAAAATCATGTCAACAAAGATTTTCAATTCACCTATGTGTGCACGAGAGAGAGTAAGTCTGTTAAGGAAGAGTGACGCACGTGATAGCGCATTTTGAGTTTACAAATACGACCGTTTAGATAAACCGCTCTCAGAATTTTTCACATTCAATTCCGATCTCTGTTTTGCGTACGAGAAGATGACGTCTTGTTCGCGCGCTCAAATTCTCTCATACGCCAAGGTCTTGGAGGTCAGCCCACCGGCTGCCATATCACGCACGCGGAGAAATGCCTATCTCACGAACATGAAGTTGATGCTTAGTTCACATACGTGAAATCCCGGTTATCGTGCTCGATAGCTTTGTTCGTCCCACGTACCCAACGATTCGCTTGTGCGAAGTTTTTCGCGCGCACAACGTCTCGGGTGGGCCCTCGTGTATTTTTTCGCGCACGTGAAGAGTTCCTCGGTCCGCGTGCGCCAATAAGACGATGCTCGGTTTGCGAAGGCGATTATTAACTCATGTGAATTTAGGTCTTTTATATACACGAAAAAATCTCTTCGTCCCTGGTTCGTGTACCTCAAAATTTTCCGGTTCGCGCACGCGAAGGTGTTCAAGACAGGTTTACATGCAGTTTTCCGCAAGCACAAAAAGTTTTTTGATTCGCGTCCACGAATGTTTTCCCACGGCCAAAGACGAGTGAAGGCCGAGGTGAAGGCTCTTCGCGTATGCGAAAAGGGATGAAGGGATCTCAAGCAAACTCTCAGCCGTCTGTCGGAACTTTCGCAAGTTCAAATTTTTGGTACGAGAGTACTGCTATAGACAGACCACTTCAAATATCGATAAAAAAGTTTACAAGATCGACATGAATCTCCTAAGTTGACTTCACACGTGGGATTCCGCATTAATTGACTTCTACACTGAGATTTCTTGAGTGAACTACCCACAAAATTCCCACATAGAATTCTCTAGATGGAAACTGCTTGTTCCACAAAGTTTGCAGCAAGCACATGCTATTGAGGTCGAGATTGAGGTCTTTCAGAGGAAAGTTGTTGTGCTTATGCTCACTCTCGAGAGCGCTTAGCCAATGACCAGCGACGATCGTCGCTATGATGGGTCCGATGTTGTGATTGGAATCAAGATGGGTCAAAGGCGCTTCGCTCCGGCACTGTACCGATCTCGCACAGAAACTGTGCGTTCACCTGGATGAGCCATACGCCAGATCGCGAACCGTCCAAGAGTACTCGCGAGCGCAACAGTTCTGCCAGACTTTGCTCTCAAGCATCCCAATTCACGTTTAGCAGGATGTGCTCGCGAAGGACCCGCTCCGGCAAATCGAAAGACATTGCAACCCTCTATTACGGAGAATCACGCCTGCTTCCGCGAGGAGGCCGCGACTCGCCCATACACGAATAATCCATCGCACGACGTCAGCCATTCAATCCGAGTTCAAGCTCCCCACGGTCATTTGTAGAGTCCAGCTTGCACCGACGAAAGCCATCGCTGCGGGAGAAAGGCTTATTATACGAGAGCAGCGGTTCGTCCTCTACAAGCGCCGGGCTTTTGGGCGGGAAATGGCTGAGCCGTGGCAGCATTCAAAAGTGAAGAGGGAAGAGCCCAAATCCGCTCAAATCAGATTTTAGTGGCGCGGGCGGGTGGCGAAGCGGTGCAGCGCTTGTACACGGGCCGTATTCAGCTACATACGAGCGGGCACGTGCGGGGCGAATCTCGCGGGCC
Organism: Eretmocerus eremicus; assembly: GCA_030522705.1. Lineage (NCBI taxonomy): Eukaryota > Metazoa > Arthropoda > Insecta > Hymenoptera > Aphelinidae > Eretmocerus > Eretmocerus eremicus. The sequence goes on along the minus strand of JAPYYZ010000316.1, from coordinate 5,926 downwards.
CATTGAATGGGAGAAAGAGAGCCCTACGGGGGACTCTTGTCATTGATCCGAGATCGCGGCGACGAAAGGGGTTGCATCAGTGCTTTGCTTTCGCGTTACATCACAATGGACACGCGCGCGCCGCGCGGCCTCAGGTGATGCGCACTGTACTCATTATCCGCGCAGAAAAGGCTCGCGGAGGAGTGCAACTCCTCCATTCAGTGCCACGCTCAGCTTCCGGGACTCGACTCGTGTCTCTCCCTCTCTTCGCCGCGTCGTCCAGCCGGCACGCGCCTCATTTTTTCCTCCCCGAGAGAAAGAGAGAAAGCGATCCGCTCGCAATAATGGAAGAAAAGTACGCGTGCTCTCGGATCTCGCGCGCATATGTATAAAATATATATGAGATATGGGATACAGGAGGACTCGAGCGCCACGCGCTATTGCGGCATCTGTCCCTCGAAGGCCGAGCGCGTGCCGCGGACCGTGCGCCCACGCGCCTCTGTATTGGCACAACAGCATCTGCCGCCTATGTGGGCCCGCGGCCTGGCTTTTTTACCCCGCGAGAGTTTTTTTCAAGAGTCGCGAGGGTGTGCTGAGGCTGTCATCTCACATTTTTCTGGAAACGAGCGACCGCAGACCGAGAGGCAATCGCCAAGTCTCGCAGGGGTGTATTCGGGTGTTTGCTTTCATTGCGGGCTAATCCAATAGAGCAGTAAAGCTGCTGAGCCCTGGACAGCGACTCTTGGCTGGTGTCGAATATTACCCAGGTGATGGCCTGGTGTTTTGAAAATAAGTAGGGTATTGTGCCGTCATCGATCCGTACTTGCAGAAGATTAAGTTCCTGAATTCTTCCGTAACTTACTTCTTTCGTCGTGCTCGCGGATGCGGCTAGCATTAAACGTTTTGTTGCCATCCCTCGATATGATAGATGGAGTAGGAAGAGCTCCATGCAATCCCAACAATAATCATTGAGGAGCGTACATATTTCTTGAGAAGAAATCAGCGATTAAAGAACCTCGTACTCTGGTATGACTCTGCCTTTGGCATTTTTTCTGGCTCACTGTGAATGAATTAGACCATCAATGATAAACTACAGCGTATTGGGTATGACTTACACGAATCATAAACTATTTTAGGAATCGCTGATTGTGAATCGAAGTTCCTCTTATTATTATGGAACGACTGAATCGGCTATCATAATTCAACAGGAGAAACAAGCACGCGCAGCGGCGATGCTGATTGTTCCCGAAAGTGCATAACATCACGTGAGTATCGAGCTCTTTCTCATGAAATACTGATTTGTCTTTCAAAGAGCTGTTCTCTATTCTGTTTTATATTCTCTCTGCGCCTTATCTCCCTGATCTTGATGTTTCTCGAAGACTGCTTTGCGAAGCTTCGATTGGAAAATTGATGGAGATAACGGATAAGCTTAATTCTTGGCATTTCGACTACCTTGTACAATAGATGATAATAATACTCGGCAAAGTTTTGATTCTTAGTGATCGGTTGATACTCTTCACACTCAATCCAGTCATATGGCGGATCATTTACACAAGAATATGCTAATACGCAGTTTTTTATAAAAATCTTGGAGAGATTGAAAATTCAAATAGTGCATAAAAAAGGAATCAGATCCGGAATTCGTGTAGGAGTAGAAAGCTTTCAGGCAATTTCATTAAAAAATCACACGAAAAAACTGCTCAGTTTTTGACGTAACAAATGTTTGACTCTCACAGTTATGTCTACTTTCATTTATGATAGTTACTGATTTTCACCATATCTTGCGAGCTCGAACTTTTAGATTTCACATGATTCTTGTCGTTCACTACCATTATCGACCCATTCTCTACAGAATTGTGCCTAATATCAAAAATGACTCCCCCAATGTCAAAATATGTTTATGAGGTGGTAGAGTGTCAAAGAAGGCAAAATTGAAATTTTGAAAAATTTTCGTTTTTATATTTCTTGCTCCCACGATTTAATATTTACACCTGAATCGTGGCCCTCGTGTTGACAAATTTCTTTCAGAATTTTCTACAATTTTTCCAATGTATTCCAAAAAAGCTATCACGAATTATATGTATAGCAATTACCTATATATATATGTGATTATAATGTATGAAGGGCTTTTCAGCCTGTCTATTCTCTTAATAAATAAATAAATGGATAAATAAGTTATTGGAAATCGATATTGTTTGCTGGAGAAGACAACAAAATATTCTTGACAAGAACAAACTTCGACGGAGAGATTACGAAATGAATGAAGACTACCCTGCCCAAGGTTTTTGAGCTAGTTTTCCCTGCGGGACGAAAGGCAAATGCCAGGGTAGGCGTTGTGATGTCCCAGCGACTCGACACCATCCCATCACAAACTCACTACGTAATGGAGGAAATCATCGAGCACACGAATACTGTCACTCTAGACAAACCTCTGACGTGCTCCTACCACTAAATCTCACAACTATGGTAGAGAACAAGATCCAAGAATTTGAACAAAGACTATGACATGCCAATAATTAAGTATTAGCTTGAAACTAACTGTCATTGATGACTTTATGAATCCTCGAAGAATTTTGACTTTTGTTAAAATTTCTTTATGGAATTAGTATTGACTTTGTACATTTTAGATACTATTCTCATTCCAACTCCTTGCAAAGGAATGCCTTCCTCACTTGGAAGGTACTTCAAGTTGCATATCATACACTCAATGGTCTAGAATGAGAAAAATCCAGTGCTGAATCCATAAAAAAAAGTCCAACAAAGGCAAAATCCCCCAAGTATTCATAACACTATCGATCAGCATCAATTGGATCCATTTATTCAAAGCTTGATCATTGGATTCAAATAGATTCTATTAGACTTCGTAGAGCTTATTTACCAACATAATTATGAAACATAGTAGTGGACGTAAGACGGACATTCGTCCAGAATGATAGCATTCATGAACTATTATTCAATAAATCAACTCACGATATGAGAATTTTCTATCTTGGATGGTTTTTACCTTTTTCAGTCTTCATTGAGACTTTTTTTGATTATTTTTGATCACATCTAGGCGAAGTTATATACATGAACTAGTGGAGATCAAGGTGGAGGAAATGTCAAGAAGTCTTCTTTGGGAATAAGTGATGGCACGCATTAACTTTAGCTTTAGCTCATGATGACATGATTTTGATAATCACTCAGCTTACCAAACTCAAATATGCTCAACTATAGGAGTTTGGAATCCTCGGGATTTGCTGTTTTCATGTGATGTAAGATTCTGCATAGTTTGAAGAAAATTCATCATCCACAGAGCATAGCCTCTTAAACAGTCAGCGAATCTTTCTTTCAGAGTATCATATAAAATTCAGAACCCGATAAACTGAATACGGTTGATGACAAAAGTATGTTTGAATTTTGATAACTTGGAACGTTTCAATACGTTTAAAACGTTGAAATATTCATATTTCTTCAGATTATCTCTTGATGCTACTCATTTCCTTCAGTCCGGACCTACCGTCTATCCATATTGAATCAACTCAGCTTCTTATGGGTACTTTTCGTGATTTGAGAATTCTATTTGCGCGGTATTTATAGGCGCGAAGTATTTATAGGTATCCCGTGTATACTTGCTTTCCTTTTGAAAAAAAAAAAATGGATTTAATCGTTTAGTTTACGGAGAATTAGACCGAATCTGATCTCTTACTAAGCTATTTATGCTTATATAAATCCAACGAAATACTTCGTTGTCATCTTTAAATCCAACAAACTATTTTTTTCTCTGTACGAACTTCAATTTTACGTTCAGCGAGTGATTTCTATCTCATCATGATAGTTCCATCAATTTTTGCACATAGATTCGTCATCATTCAGGCAAATATTGAACTGGTTTAGCCAACAAACTCTTGTTTGTTGGAACTGGATCAAATCCGACGTTTGTAAATCCAACAAACTACTCTGTTGTCATTTGTAAATCCAACAAACTATTTTTTTCCGTGTAGAGCATATTCTATCATGCCAGTATCGGTTGGACAATCGTGTATCGTTTGTTGTTGTCGTGACGTTAAGACGTTGTCTGTATGTTGTGATCTGCGGATGCGTCTGCGAATAAAAGTGCGCTGGTTGTTTTGTGATCTAAGTGTGTTCGAATCATTGTTACGAACGATCGTAAGAATATATTATTCTCAATGCCATCCTAGCTTCTTTGTTAATGTTTGAACGACATCAAACAACTTACATTATGGGTCAAAAGTAAATTGTTTCCATCAATGAAGTTATATTCACTATCACCCCATTTCGGGCTATGAACGATCTATTTTCTTCAATGAAACTATGATTTCTGGGAATGGACTCGAGGAAACTGTCTTCATGTTCATTCTCAAGTTATCGTTCAAAGTCTTGGAACGCGTGTACGCCCAGGTACCACTGGAGGGCTGGAATTCAAAAAGTATCCAACATCGCACGATCTCCCCCAAATTGCATGTTGTAAGGGTCGTGTCAAGGATGATGTAATTAACGATCTCTAATGAAATACATCTATCAAGAGAAGAATAAAAGATGTCCTTTGCATGTTGCAGCCTGTTATTACGTTCGTCCATCCGACTCGGTCTCGAGGAGCTTGCATTGCATAGCTCTCACTACTTGGCGGAGGATCGGCGGGTGACCTTCGCTGATACAATTCGTGCATCATCACGCGATTATAGGGGTGGGCGTTGCGAGCCTGGCAGCGCCAGATGGTGCCAGCGCCCGAAATTGGCCCGTCGAGCCCGCGGGGTCCATTCTCTCGCTTTTTCCGGAAACGCGAGCGGGACCCGCTCGAAGTGACTGGCGATGCATAGCGCGAGCTCGACGCAATACGAGATAATAATAAATGAACCGCCCGCGGCGCGCGCTCCGGAAGAAGAGGCCAACTATTGCGCCGCAAATGCGCGGTTACGTCTCTCTTTGCTGCATGCGTTCAACCCAAATCTGCCGAATCGTACCTCAAAGGGTTGAGGGGGCGGCTGCCAGTCTCTCGCAACATCCAGACGCACATCTGCGGCTGACGCGCAGCTCTTCGTCGGGTGTAAGTGGCCGCGGAGAACCATGGTTCCTGCAAGAGCGATGGATACGTGGGCAGACTGGCCATGAATGAGTCGAGTGTCGTGACTCTTGAGAAGCACGAGAGCACCGCGTGCCCTGTCAATCTTCCACTCCCATGGAGAGTACCATCAGAAACTCCGGAGCCAAGAGATTTGTCCGCGCAGAGAGATCCTCGTGTTCATGTGGAGCGTTGATGGATTTATCCTGCGGCCTCAATAGACAATTGAATGATTTTGCAAGATGGTCTCGTAATTTTGCTGACTGAATATCGTAATACAATCTCACGGTGTATGATCATAAACTCTTCAAAGTATTTGTACTTACGCGAGAATATGTAAACATCGATTGTATTCAAGGTTATTGCGGTACTGTTGAATTTAACTTGGAGTAAAATTCATACAACACGGTTTCTACATTCGCTGCTTTCAGCAGTTTTGATCGATCAGATCTAATAAATTCCTGTCCTTGACATCAACACTTTCATTACCAAAATCAGGTTCATTTCTATAACCCATTCACTCTACGACTCATTTCCGGATTTCCATTCATTTTTTTCAGGTGGGAAACATTCAATACTCGTTTTCATACTAATCAGTATGAAAACGATGAAGGACATTGAAGAACTAGAGAAGAACTTTTTGTTTTGATTCATTGTTTCAAAAGCAAAACATCATTTGAGATTAATTTCCATGGCATTACAGTTCTTCAACACCTGGGAAATTTCCTGAAATTTCTCAGATCCTTATGATGACTGCAAAATAAGTAGAATGCACCAATGTAAGATCCAGCTGTTTTGGGCCACGAGAATCAATTTCTCCCGAGTAGACGGCGGATAAATATTTGCCGTGCTTCAAAACATCCTGCCGAATGAGGTGCATGTACT
>JAPYYZ010000314.1:0-22402 GCA_030522705.1 Eretmocerus eremicus | reverse complement strand
CATTCATTATTTACAGGAGGAAGACAAGAATCTCACCGGAGAGGAACTTGGCAAAAAACTCGACAAACTACTCAAGCAGTCCGAGGAGCAGCTGCAAAAACTCAATGGCTCGTCCAAAGGGCTGCGAGCCCACATGTTTGGCCAGGACCGATACTGGAGAAGATACTGGGAACTACCCTGTTCCGGTGGTGTTTTCGTTGAGGGTATGGAGAGTGCAGAACCGGATGCGCTTCTCATACAGGCCGAGCTTGATGAAAAGTACAAAGGCTGCCTCGTTGAAGAAAAAGTTGATCTCAAGCAAGAAGATACCCACGACAATGATGCGGAGGATTCCGATAAGACGTCCAACGACGCGCAAGATCTGAATCGACACAACGATTCAAAAGATGTTGAAAAGATGGACACGAGTGACGATCACGAGAATATCGATCATCAAACCAAAAAGGAAGATGAAAATTGTATGAATGAGGACTTGAAAAACTCAATTTCGGAGATCAAGAGTGAATCCGACCGGGGTTCCGAGGCCAAGTTGAACATGAATTCAGATGATCAAGAAAGTGAATCCATCAAAATGGACGTCGATATAAAGACTGAAGAGTTCAAAAAGGAAGAAAATGGAACTGACGAAGAAGTCGCCAAATTAACCATGAAAGCGGAGAGCAAGAATGTTGGGACGGTGGCGAATGGTGAAAATTTCAATCATGTAAATAATTCACACAACGACAAAGAATTGAACGGCAACTTCGTTTCAGGTAAGCCTACTGATTTGAAATGATTCACGGAATTGTTTCTATTAGAAAATTCAACGCTTAATTCCAATTGCAGATGGGACGGAGTCGAACTGGTTTTCAATTCTTCCTCGAGAAACTTGCGATACTTCTGGCTCGTGTACAAAACAAATTTTCGGAGTGATTGAACCCACTGAACTCAAAATCCCGATATTTCCACCCCCTGCTAGTCCAAATTATGATAGATGTGATAGCCCGGCGCCACTCATTCTCACTCAAGACGAAGCGGCACAGTTGGAATACCTCAAAGCTCATGGCTTGCCACCTCCTGGCGAAGTTAAGCCTGTCCCTAAACGTAAGTCATGATTCTCGAATTCTTTTGAAACGCATTCATTTCAAATCCGAGTTATGATTGGATTGACTTTCTGCTCAGACCGCCAAGTATGCTTGCACTTTGATAAAAGAATCGAGTATGAAAGGAATGAAATCTTGTTAGTATTTTTTAATGCATTTCCGATAGAAATCGATAATGTTTTGGCCGCGCGAATTCTTCCCCGTTTCAAACTGTATAACATGATCGTTATTGACATTCCTCGTGTGTACAGACTTAAGATGCGGTTGGTGGAGGATAACGGACGTGGACACGTTCAACGAGCTCTTGGAACATCTTCATTCTCGAGGCGTTCGAGAGAAAGAGCTGAAACGCACCACTTGGGCGACAATGGAATCTTTCCTCGCGGTAACTGGCAAGATCCACGTCGATCCGGGAAACGTTTCGGCAACTGATCTACTCGATGGTGATTCTGACACCGACGACCCGAACTTCATACCCCAGTCGGACGATCCTGACGGCTGGAGCGAGCAAGTCGCCGCCCGAGTGGACGCGCAACTTTTGGAACAGGTCGAGGCCCTGGAAGACAAAGTTGCGAATGCGAGCATGCAGGTAAAGGGCTGGAAATTACCACCTCGCTCGGGAAGTGACGAGAATGACGAAGGGGACCGGTACGATGATATGAACCTGGGCAGCGCGGTCGAGCAAGCTCGTCAGAGGCTACTCTCACTCGAAGCCGCGATCGAGAGGAGGTACCTCAAGCCACCTCTTGGCGTTTGGTGAGTTTGGCTCTTATATTTTAAGTATCAAGTGAGGTAGTAGTGCGGTATTTGTTCGAAACTCATCAAACTTGATTGCGTTTCCAGCACTGGCGATCCGAACCTGGCTGCCTTAAAAGCAGAACAGGCGGCCGCTACTTCTAGCAACAATGCCAATTCTTCGACCGAGAGTAACTCGGTTGCGAGTCCTCCCGAAGAAACGACTCCCCGAGGCTTGAATAATTGGCGCGAAGCGACCGCTAGAGCTCACACGTCAGCTCAGCTGGCAATGGCTCTGTACATGCTCGAAGGTAGCATCGCCTGGGACAAGAGCATCATGAAGGCTGTGAGTCTAAAAGCGGCTAAAAAGTCAGCTAGCGTCAAGCTACGAAATCGCAGCGTCTCACTCAAATCTGCTACTCAAAATAAACAGCTAACTTCTACTCAGAGCTCTGTGGGTATTTGCACTAACTTACTAACCGAATTTAAAAGCTTCCTACAATTACATTTCCTCCTCCCCTACTCAACCCCTTACCGATGAACAAAATTCCAAAAATTGTTTACCCTCTCCTGGCACTTGGCCTTCTACGTAGATCGAGTCATGCAAAATGATGAATTGGTATCAAGGCTTACGATGATAGTATTTGGTTCCTGTTACGTTGCAAAAGACTCTGCTGATACTTCATAGTAATCCTTCATACTCATTTTAATATTTAGAAGCAAAAGCTTGTTCCCCTTTACCCTGAAGATATCTCCATGTATATGAAAAAGAAGCGTTGTTTCTCAAACCTTCCTACTGAATCCTCTTTACCCAAACTTTGAGGAAACTTGAAATCATGAGCACACTGTTGACTATATATTTTGAATTCCACAAAACATTTGGACGTTATAGCTTCACCACTCCTTATCAGTCTAGAAATATCAGAAAATTTTGTGCGAATTTGGACAACAGCGTAATGTCCGTACAATGCTACAACAATTGATTGAGCCTTCGATTTTCAAGCTATGACGCTTAATATTTGAAGTAAATATTGATTGTACGTTATGTTCATAGCACCATAATAAGGTGTCATGATTTTCTGCAATTTTAAAATTCATTTCCGATCAAATTTTTAGCATGATTGTTTTTATGTTGTTCTTCTCTTGTGGCTTTTAGTATGTTATACGTTGCTTGCTTGATCTTCGCAATTCAATTCATTTCATTCTCGTGAAACTCATTCAACGTAGAATCTTGAAAATCTCTTAGATGTTGATGTTTATAACATATCAAAAACTTTTCTAAATTGAAATGGGTATTTGATTTGGAACTAGTACATGTCTCAAGAATCATGCATGAAGAAAGAGAATTAAAAATTGGAAAATTGACGACAAAATGAATATCAACTCAGAATTATTCGGACATTTTCTCTGGAATTCATTGATTCTATTTTGTCGTATTATGATGATTTCTAGAGGCTGATTTTTGGAATTTCGCTTCTTTTTACTTTATTCAGCTCAGATATTTAATGTTATTCTGTAATTATTAGTAGTGAATATTGCTACTTCACCTTAGCAATGTGATAGATTGATTCTCAACCAATATCATTACTTACTTTCAGAACTGCCAATTTTGTCATAGTGGTGATAACGAAGATAAGCTACTGCTTTGTGACGGCTGTGATCGCGGCTACCATACTTACTGTTTCCGTCCAAAAATGGAGAACATTCCCGAGGGCGATTGGTGAGGATTAATTTTTTTCCATTTCTCGGTACAAGCATGACAAATCTTGTGTAACACGCTCTGAATTTAGGTATTGCCACGAGTGCATGAACAAAGCGACGGGTGAAAGAAATTGTTTAGTCTGTGGTAAACGAGTTGGTAAAAACTTGGTCCTGTGTGAACTCTGTCCAAGAGCTTATCATACAGACTGCCATAATCCCGTCATGTCAAAGGTACATTCAATCATTAGATAACTGTCATTTGCCAGTTGATCATCTCTAAATTCTTAATTTTTGTTCATGACCAGATCCCGAGAGGAAAGTGGTACTGCTCAAACTGTCAGAGTAAGCAACCAAAGAAGAGAAATAGCAGTCGTAGGAGTCACAAAGGAGAAAAAAGCGAAAAAGGGGAAAAAGGAGAGAAAGGCGAGAAAGGAGAGAAAGGTGAAAAAGCAGAGAAAGTCGAGAAAGGAGAAAAAGGAGATAAAGCAGAAAAAGGCGGCACTCGAGATAGTGAATGTTCTGATCATCCACCAGCTAGGTGATTACGCTAAAGCAAAAAACAGTGTCGGCTCATTGGTTCAACATGTTTAATTTACAAGATTCAGAATTGCGAATTACAATTTGGTATTTCAATCACACGTAGAAGTCGAAACAGTATAATGATACACTCACGTGCACGTACTTTTTTATCAATACTGTGTATTTTTTAGATCTTGTGTTCAAAGATATGAAACGTCCGAAAAGTAAAAATTCGACAGCGACTATCCCCACTTTAAAGAGCCCGCTAGTCATTGGAGGTTACATACAACAAACGAGCTTATATTAGCGCACTATTTGCTCTGAAAGCCGGGTGTGCTGCAAGTCGATATTTGTAGACTTGTGCACCCTGAAAGCAATTTTTGATACACCATCTTACTGTTTAGTGCAAATCAGTTGAACAATGTTGATTGGCAGACATTCGCATTATTGTTTCGTTGCGTAGACATCTTGAAGCTTTTAGAAGCTGGTATCGTTGTGTCAAACTAGAGTAATTTATGGTAACTGATGTGTTGTTTTGCGCCGCAGTCCTACGCCATCTACAGCCTCAAACACTCATGTAGAGGACGTGAGTTCGTCTGAACCTCCGACGCCGACTGCCTCGCCCCGGAAAGAAGGCAACGGTGTCAAGCCACTCACGAAAAAGCAGCAGCGAGAGCTCGCACCGTGCAAAATTCTACTCGAACAGCTAATGGAGCAAGAAATGTCATGGCCCTTCCTTCTTCCAGTTAACACCAAAAAATTTCCATCATACCGCAAGATCATATCGACCCCGGTTGATCTGTCGACAATCAAGAAGAAGTTGCAGGATTCTGCGTAAGTTGACTTCATTCTGTCTGTGCTTCATTTGTGGGTAGAACATTGCGGGCTATCGAATGATTCTCTAGGACTTTGAATTTCCATTGGTTTTGATCTCGGCTCACTGTTCTCTGATATCTTATCCATGGTAGCATTCAAGCTTTATCCATAAGTCGGCTCGAGACCATAAAGACCAGACGGGAAGATTTATCAACAATTCTCTTTGTGGCTTGTTCAAATCGATTTCAAAATTGATCAGAGAAGAATTATCGCGTAGCTCGAATACTCATTATGCCCCTGGCCAAAATTGTATAGATGCATTTGATTCGGAACCGACCAGTTCCCTGATTACATAAGTTTGTGATTTAAACAAGAAATCTTTAGGAAGATAAGAATGTTTTTTATCGGGACCATTTCACGATTGACATTCGTATTTTCATCCATATGTTTCGAGTCGAAACGTGATGGAAGTTGAAACTTGTGAAAAGATCACTATGAAGATGAACTTGATCAAATCGAGTCACAACATTCAAATGCATTCAAAAAGAGCAATTTATCAATTTCGATATCCCGAAACCACGAAGTCTGGAAAAAATACTGTGCACATCCTCTGTGATATAGTGTTTTCGATGTTCATGAAACTAATTTGTTATCACCAATCAACTTTCATTTCGTTACGATTGATGCCAAAGCCCGTTCTATCATGTTTTTCTTTAATCCTATCGGGTTGAATTAAAGCGGGTATTCTTTCAATGCGCCTCTTTTGATATCAATCGATATATTTAATAAATGGAATATTTCTATTGTTTTTTAGATACAAGTCAAGAGAAGATTTCTGCGCTGATGTTAGGCAAATGTTCACGAATTGCGAAGTCTTCAACGAAGATAACAGTCCTGTGGGTAGAGCCGGTCACGAGATGCGTAATTTCTTTGAAACGCGCTGGACTGAAATCACTGGTGCTCCTCCTCCTCCTCTTCATCAACAGACGCATAGCTGAGGATCGGCACGAATTCGAAGTGGTTGTAATAGCTTTGCACATTTTTACTATTGAGTAAAATGAACTGAGATGATGCTACACTCGAAAAAACTTTGTTGGATTAGCTAACGATTGTAGCGTAACTCTAGCATTGATCGCGTTTTAGCGGTCCATTTGGAAAATTTGCGAAAGAAAACTGAATTGTTGGATTTCCTTTTGTCTGTAAACTTTTATCCGGCCTAACTTACTTTTCATTTGTTTATGTTTGATCTAATTTTCTAATCAAAAAGTATTCGCATAATACTCAAAACTCATCCATTAAATAGTATTATGTTAATCATTTTCCAGTGTTCATGATGAAGTATCTGTGAATCTATTATTTAGTCTCATAATCAATGGACTTTTTAATATATCTCGGCATGCTTAACGAATACTTTTAGCAAAATTGTTTTGAGGAAACGTCTTTCAGTCATAATAGATGAATAGTAACAAGAAGTCTTGTAGATGTTAACACATGGATCGGACATTGTACTTATATGATAAAAATTCTGCCTAAGCTGTCTTAAAGTGATTTGTAACATTGTATTATATAAACTTTTATCACAGTCATTGGGAAAGAAATATTTTGCAAATTAATGAATGTGAGATACAAGAAAGATATAGATATTATATATATATATATAAATAGAGAACATAGACAAATGAACAGATAATTATATAGATCTATACGATGTAAAGATATGCAGTCAAGATCTATACATGAGAAATACGTGTATATCATTTTCATCGAACAGAATGAAACTCATCTGGAGCATCGTGACAATTAGAGAGTTTGAATGCCATTCCAAAATTTCGTTCGTGTATCTTTCCATTTGCACGGTCGAACAGTCCTGCAGAAATCTGTATCGGGAAAAATTGTATATAGTGAATATGATAGAGTCCGAAGGTCTCGTAGATCGAAGAGTCAAAGTGATAACGAATCATCATTTATCAGTATTTTAAGGTTTGACCTGAACGTGAATTCTTTTTGCGTTAGCGGGTATTGATAGTACTCTCTCGATAAAAATTGACAAGGTTCTCTTGCAATTTACTTATAGAATTCTGCATTGTAAATAGGTGTTTTAAGATGATTATAAATAGAGCTAATATTTCACGGAGCATTTGAAATTCAGTGATGGACGTTTCGAGTCAGTCACATTTTCAGGTCTTGACGAGTAGAATGCATCGTAGCTTGATTTCGGGCCAGAAAGAAGGCAAGCGCTCACTTATTTGAAACGATCTTCTGCTTATCGATGTGTAGTGTACAGTTTTATAAAGAATTTTTTAAGAACAATTTGAGCTCGACGTTTGTCGTTAAGGTTCTCTAGAAGTGGCATTATGAATGTTATATTTGTGGTGCAGATGCGGTCGCTTGGTCTACCTTGTATCAATTTCTTCATAAGTACAGCATTATGTCGATATAGAATAAGATATCGAAGATTGAAGATGAATTGCAGAAATAACTTCTCATTACGATGGAATGATTGGATTTGTATCTTTCATTTTTTATGGCTTGACTCTAATTAGTATGAAGAAATAATCTGAAGATGTTCCAGTCTATTAGATGATTAACTGTTTCTTATCATAGAAGTGACTGAATTCGTTGAAAATAAAAAATTGACACGATCCGTGTAATTTATTCAATACTTGGATGTGATGTCAAAGTGTGGAGAGTTTCTGATTATTAACCATCATTACTTTGTAAATTTTGTTCAAGATTTCCAAATGACTGTGAATTTTATATGGATCGCAAACATCCAAATCGTTGTAAATTACTCATGCGCGATCGTTGTCGAAAACTCGTCATTCTTTTTGTTAAAATGACATTCGTACAATCATACTCGTAGACACACAAACGATATGTGCACTTATGGAAAAAATTCGAATTGAATGCAAGCGGCAAATACCCGAAATGGAAAGAGAAAAAGTGTTCATTGAATTAGAGTCGTTACAAATGTTTCGTTCTATTTAATTAGTACACAGTAGCAGTAAGTTTTATACATCTTGGCTCTTTCTTTTGTATTTTGAGTTCAATCATTCAAGTGTACATCAACTCATAGACTTGATTCTAGGTCTTAGTTAGGTTATTTTTTTCCTGTGTACATATAAATCGCTTGGCAGCAATGAGCAATATTGCAATGACTTGGAAATCCAAAATTGATGACTTCAGAATTCAAGATTATGAAGTTCATCCAGTTTACTGACTTGATGAATCAGATAGACGAGGATCCAATCTCATCAGATATGAATGATGATGCTTTTTATACAAATTTTGGTTTTGAACTCGGATTCATGATAGATATAGTGTAATTATGAATAATAACTACAGCGAATAAATCTTATCAGTCTTCGATAACGATACGAAGTGAAGTATGAATGAAACGCGAAGCGCGGGCGAAAAAGCGATGAATTACTACGAGTATTGCGATTGTCTATAGTTTGAACGATGGCTTACTTTAGGTAGTCCATGATTGCTATTTAAACTGACTTAATTAGTGTATTGCAATTGCAAATAAATGAATAAAATTAAAGCGAAGCGTGTAAACGAAATTATTGTTGTGTGCATCATTTATTCCCTTTTGTCTCGTATAATATATCTACCTATCCTTGATTGAAGCCAATAAGCATAATGATGGCGTCAGAAGCATCTCCTCAATATATTATTCCTCCATTACAAAAATAACTACTCCTATATTAATTTTCACCCGACTATATCCTAAATTTGTGTTATGACACAAAGAGGATTGTTAGACCCTACACGGGCTATCCTAAACGAATCCGAGTTGATGCTTTTTGAAATTGAGCATAGATTTTGAAGTTATAAATCTTTTCTACAGCTCTTTTGAGACTTCGTTGGTCATTTCTTCAATATGTCGACCTCTAAGACTTGAGAGGGTCCAACTGATTTTTCGTATTTAAAAATTGGATAATTTCTCAAGGAAATTTTCGAAATTCAGAGTTTGAAAGAATGGTCTGATCGTCACGATAGATTTATTCATTCATTTTCAAAATATACAGGCTATAAAGCCCTTTTCACAATATTACTCGTAATATAATAGATAAATAAGTTATTCAAAATAACCATTGTTACATACATACGTAGCCACCCAAATTTCGACGCATCAAAATTTTCACGGATGACTCAAATAAATAGGAATACTCACTTTCATATTTTATTCAAGATTCTGCGTATGAATAAATTACGAATGTACAACAAAATTGCACCGTCGGAGATATATTTTTTAACTTTCAATGAAAATGGTAAATAAAATTACAGGAATCTGCACCTCCGCGCAATTCCATCGACGTTGGTGTGCGAGTGTGTATGTGTGTGTATGCATGTATGGGCGGCTGCAATATTTAATGAGGATTTTTGTGCGGGCACAGTACCTAGTACCTATATTTCTGTTGGAGTATTTGAAGTATTTGTTGAATGAAATAAATCATTAGACCATATTCTGCTGGACCGCTTGATTCTACATGCCGTGACTTTGAAATCCGGCAATGATAAATTATAATTGTCTACAAAGAGGAGCTCATGGCAAGTATTTAGTAGTAAACCTTGCATGTAATCTTAATGACACAGAATTATTCCTTAATTTAAACAGCTCCCTGCAGCTTTTTAATTTTGATGTTTCATCAGTTCTAATTGAGCATTGACATCCCATTCTAGGTGTTCGTCAAGTCTTACAATTCCAGAGCCTCTTGGAAATTTCAAAAGTTTGTGTTCGTTTTGAAACAAGTCTTGTCCCAAGTAGAGTCCTTATCTTGACCAAAATTTCTCGATATCAAATAGAAAAATTTGCAAATCCAAACCTTGACGAAGTGCAATTCAAGAGCAAACTCCTAACCAAGGGTATAAATTATGATGCAGTTCTTGCTACTCACCACAGGAATAAATCAACAGAATCAAGAATCATCAAGACCCTTGAAAAATTAAATATAAAATACCAAGTAAAAGACAGGCAAGTTTTATCTTCAGTGAATTGATGATTTTGGCAACCTGTTCCTCCAAACATTACTGTAATTTCAGACGCAACATAGACCTTGATAGCATCACATGGGCAGATCTAGTTGTACCTGTTGGTGGAGATGGTACATTTCTTCTCGCAGCTAATTTGATCTGTGATAATACGAAACCAATTATTGGCATTAACTCTGATCCAGAATTTTCTGAAGGCTTTTTATTGCTGCCTTCTAAATATACAAATAATATCAGTGAAGTTTTTGAAAGGCTGAAAGCGGGTTACTATAAATTTCTCATGAGAAGCAGAATTCGAACAACTCTAATTGGAGATAATATTTGGCAGGCACCTTTTCACATGCATGAAAATGATTTCTCAGATTACAGAGAAAAAAAGTACGATATAACTCATTGACACTCGTGTGGAGTGATGTGAGATCAAACCCTTAATTTTTATAAAATTGTTGTAGGTTTTATGTAACTCATCATAACAATACAACACCAAAAGAGAATCTTCCAAAAACGAGAAAATTGCCTTGGTTAGCATTAAATGAAGTAAGTGATAAGTCAATCAAAGCCATGTATTTCAGATTCAAGTATGAGTATTAATGCTGGTTTGATTCCTTCAAAGGTCTTCATTGGAGAATCTCTTTCTGCAAGAATAAGTATCTTGCATATTGATACTGGCAGCAAGAATGTTCAGAAAGTCAAGAGTTCAGGATTATGTGTAACCACTGGAACAGGTTCCACCTCATGGTATCGAACTATCAATTCTTTGGATCCTCAAACATTCCAAAATGTTCTGTCCATGATTGACTACAAAGAAAATTTTACTCAAGATGAAATACAAAAGTTTTGTTTTGAATTCAATTCAAGACTACAGTTTCCAGCAGGTATATTACTGAAATGAACAATATAATCAAATTCTATCTATTTATCCTAGGTTATAAAGGATTACAATTGAATTTACTTTCAGAGAAACTTGAATTGAGTTATGTCATCCGTGACATGATTGTCAAACACACATGGCCCTCACCCCGCAAAATGGATTCTTGTGGATTCTGTCAAAAACTGACTGTGCGTTCTTTATGTTCTGATGGTGGATTAGTTATTGATGGTGGTATCGCTGTTCATTTTAATGTTGGCACCACAGCCATTCTTGAAACCATGGCAGAAGATGCTCTTCGGAATATAATTCTACCTGACTAGCTTGTATAGAATATGAAAGTGGTAGAGGCTTCCTAGAATGATTATATGTACATGACATCATTCTTCTCAATGGAGAAAGTATTTCTTAGGTAGTGCATATCTCGATGGACTCTCTTGTTGAAAATCGATGAGGTATCTTTTTTCAATTTTAGGACTAGAGTGTATATACATTTTTTATATTTTTGCTCTCAAATATCATCGTTTCATCTTTGAATTTCATATAACTATTTCTGAGTTATAATGATTTATAGAGGAATATTTTTATAAGCCTAACGGTAATCTAGAAAAGTAATTTTTTTACGCATAGGATAAGAAGTTTCACAATTTTGTATTACTGTTCTGCAATGATTGCGGCAGGCAAAGCTATGAATGAGGTAATCATCGTTCGAAGATGAATCATCTCATAGCTGCTTATATACACAGCGAGTTTACATTTGTCAAGGACACCATGTTGACGTGAAAGTTGTTTGAGAAATGCTACATCATGTTGAAAAACTTCTTAACATGGCTTTTCCATGTGATATGTGAGTGTCATGATGCAAAGTATGTGTACAATATTGATATCGTATTTTTTACGATTTTACACTGAATGATGATTTGAATTGTTGGTACTCGTTCTTTGTCAGTTCCTCCTATTTATATACAGCGATTGCTGAATATTTCTCAGAGAAAGAATTTTGTTTTATTATGATCAAGATATTTGAGTGACATCGTCTGATTGCTAATCAACCGCAGACCAGCGAAACCACGCGACGAATACTGAACTATACATCGCTAGCCAAGTAGGCTGGAGAATTTCAAATCTCAGTTCTCTGAAGCATTTGAATCGAAAGATGAAAAAAGGGTCTGGGTAAAACGTATCCCGCATTGATCATAAATTAGAAAGGTTGTGTTGGATTCGATATGGTACCGACAAATAATACCGAGAACTAATTCATTTGATATTTGTGGGAAGGAATCACCCAAGTTGAGGAAATGAGACTGTATTGGGTAAGTAAACCAATCCTGTGATCATAATTAGATCAGAATAACATTGCACACTACAAAAGCAGTCTTGCCGAAATTCAATCAGGTTTCGTCTGGGAACAAGAATGATTTCGAGGTATCTCAGAGGAATTTCTTTATCTATGTAGTACAATTTACAATAGATATCTACCAAGAGTGTTCCACAAAATCATCGGGTCTCGATTTGATCTCGGAAATTTGATTTAATTCTCCGTCACGGTGATATTTGAGGTGATCTCAAATCTCAAAGATGAATTCAACATGTCGTTTATTGGGACCTTAGTCTCTTGTAGTATTTTGTCGGCTGGGCATCAATTCTGTGTTTAAATGCCTTTCGCAGGTAGTGGGTTGAACGAAAATATTTTAACGATTTTGTGGGGGTAAAAGAAGAGATGAAGAGAGAGCTTTAATCACAAGCGCCTTCGAGAAGCTGACCGCTTTGCATCTAACACATGGATATTTTATTTTACCTGCAGATATTCTCCTCTCTATATATACGCCCAAATCAAATTACTTCACGCCCATATAAGTTCATCCAATTAACTTGCCACCATGTGCAAATCTCGAAAAGGTACACTCGCTGACTAAAGCCCAGGATATCTACTGACCCTTGAAACCCTTGAAATCCTCGAAATGTCCTTGAAATCGCCTTTGGATCCTCAAATACTTGAAATGTCCTTGATTTTGAGATTCGATTCTTGAACATTTTTTCATCAAAATTCGGCCAAAAGAAAAATCTCTCGAGAATCTCACCTGCTCTGTTTGAAAGCGATGATCAAGTACGTTGACGCTAAAGTTGAAAAAAATCAGCCAGATTCCGAGTACTTTATAACCATCCAAATCCCCTTGAGCATCTCGAAAAATGCCAGTGAAGGGACACATTTTTTCATGTTTCTGTGGTAAAAATTGCGAACATGAGTGATTTGTCCCGATTCAAAACGATCTCTCGACTTCTTCGACTCTTTGCAGTTTTCTCTATTTTGCGCCTGAGAATTCACAATTAGTGAAAGCGGCGACATAATTATTTTACTCCCCCAACGTATCTTGCCTCGTTTGATTCCTTGTTTCAAGACCTTTAGAGACTTAAAAACTTATATGTATTTTGGGCCGATTTTATGGGCAAGATACGGAGCATAGTCGTCTCTTGGGATGTGCATACCGAACTTGCCACCAACATGCTAATCGCCATTATGGACATACTACGCTTTACTATGCTGTGTGCTTTCGAATCGCCATTGCTACGTTATATTACGATGAAATAAGTGATTTGAAGTGTCAAAAAACTCGAAACGCTTAAAACCGAAATTATGAATTTGAAACTCAACTAGTCTTTATCATTTGTTGTGCATTCGATTCCTCGTCGAAAAATCTTCAAAAACCACTGTCTAGAACTACACAATTTTGCTCTGAACTAATTTCATAGACAAAATACGGGAAAGAGAATAAGATCCACAGACAAAAGTGGTAAGTCGGATACAATCCCTCGCAAACTCGCGAAAAATAGAATAACTAGGCTTTCGATGGTCCAAACTCAGTGTAACACAGCACATTTGGTAGATCATTAGAGGAGCTTCAAAATGAGCAGGCAGAGAAGGTACACACATTGAAATATATCGAGGTGAGCCAAAGCTATGAGCCAAAGAGCTCAAGATAAGGCAAGTTGGGTACACTTACCTCATTTTACACACGCCGCAGTACGTAAAATTGATTGTGGCCCCTGCAATGGTTGGTCCGAAAATTTTTGTTTCTTACTAATTGAACGTTACTCAGCACCATTAGTATACTCGCTGTTTTTTTTTCATCGACAGATCTCACGGTTCTTGAAATTCCACGTAAATTGATCAAACTCTTCTCTCTCATTCAACTCAAATGTTTCTGGTTTCAGTACTGAGGTAAGTGTACCGAATTTGATGAGCCTATAGGCCTTGTCGTGATGCCTGCTTCCTTTCACGATCTTTCGACATACTTACTTAAGCTCATGTGTAAGTTTATTCAAAGGTCTGCAAAATAATCTAAGGTAGTACGTTGGGAAAATGTAACGCGAAACGGAGATACATTAGTCCTCATAATGGGCAAAAGTGTCATCAATTGTGAATCTTTTATTCAAATGTCATTTTGAAATTTCGTCCTTCTCATCTTCGTTTTCAGAAACTCACGATGAAGAGCGACCGTGTTAAAGACTAACAAATATTGCTGTTTGGAGTTTCGGGACATGTCAAAGCTCTACCTTACCGACATTCGTGATAAATTCGTTAAAAATGAAGCTATACAACATTTCGAAAATGTAGCTCCAGACGGCCCTGCGTATCGATGAAATGCATCACTGAGAAAAATTCTGGAGTGATTTATGGCGATCCTTCAACGTAATTTGATTCAAGGCTACAATTATCCGTTAACCAAATTACTTGAAGAATTTACCATGGATCACTCCGAAATTTTTCTCACTGGTGCACTTCACCAATACGCAAGGCTGTCTGGAGCTACATTTTCAAGATATTCTATAGCTTTATTTTAAATGCATTTATCGTGAATGGCGGTGAAGTAGAGCTTTGACATAAACTTGAAACATAGGTACGTCTTCGGACACGAGCCATATATATATATAGCCCTGTTATCCTCGTTCGTCAAACTCTTCATATGTTAAGTTCTGTGAAGACCATTCGAGAGCCTTACCTTTGCATTTTCATGGGTGATGTTATAAGTCTCCTCACATTTAATTCCCTAAGGAGCTGAAAATGCAACGAATGAAAAAAGAGGGTTCTCTTTCTTTCCTGTTTGTTTTTGTGTATGTACAATACTTTCCGTATGAAATAACGTAACATTACCTCCGTGGAAAGGGGACCATGAAGTTTTTCGCTTTTTTGCAAAACTTTACAAACGTCAATAAAGCTTTGGCGCGCTAAAAAAACTCGACTCTGCGCTCCTCGTAGGAGTAATTTTTCAAAATGAGAAATTCAGTCATTTGGACTGATCAGAAATCCCTTATGCACTCGTTAGAACAAAAATTCAATTTTGTCAATGTTTTTGCGACTGCTAAGTTTGCGAAATAAACTCGAGAAAGGTTTATTTCTGCGACTCGAGATATAGCTTATATTGACTCTCTATGACTAAAATTGAGCGCATATTAGCTAATTCTGTATAAGTTTCGAAATACAAGCTTCGAAAAGACCTGATTTGCAGTAAAAAATTCTAGAATGGACAGCGCTTATGGCAAAAGTCAGCTGAGGAGGGATAGCAAATTTGAGCACATTCATCTCCCCACAAGCTACCTCATTTTTTCGTGAATTTAGATTCGGACTGCTACAATTATAATGTAGATTATGAATGAGCTGAGTTGAGTTAGAAAATTTTGATACAGATACATGTTATCGCAATCACCTAGAGCTGCCCAATTAGGCACATCCACCGTACTATCATGGTCAATTTTTTTCGTTCTTTTCAGTAGCTATCTCAAATCTGCCGTAAAACTCAATTTGAAAAGCCATTGAGGGTGCGAAGCAAACGACTCAATCTGTAATGGTAAATAAATCAGGTTTAATTTCTAAGTCATGAATTGCTAATTACACATGTCCATTAATCGATCACTTAATTACAACACACGTCTCGTGCAAAAGTGTAAAGAATCCAAGTGCTACACTCAATATTTTTCTTCTCATGACTCAAAATCTCGTTAAATGATCCTTGACTACAATAAGCTCTTCATAAAACTTAGTAACATTTTAGTTTACAGTAGTTTACAATTGTTCACGCCTCAATGTGTCTATTACATAGATACACATTGTACCAGAACCTGGTCATGCAAATTTTTTACAGCTATCCAATGAAGGAGACGTGACTGATGCAAAACAAATCAACAAGACCGTACAATTAATAAATTATTTTCTATTCAAATTCCAACACAATGAATATCATTCACTCATAGTTCATGAGAAGCTCAATTTAGATGTTGACAGCTTGATCTTGGCATTTATAATTTGCTGTCTACATTCCGAAATAAATAATTTTTTTATAAGCCACAATCAATCTCATTGCGACCGGGCTTATAACAGCATCCCGCACAAGATGCGTTGGTAAATATAAATGATTAATATTAACTACCTTACCCTTTGGTATGCCATATGAACCGTCCGCAAACTATCAATTTTATGAACAGTCGTCGATTCTTTCATACCGCGTCGCACTCATTTGTGGAATGGATCGTGGTCACATCTAGAATTTTGTTCAATCTGATGAATTCATCATCATTTCGCTTTGTTTCCTTGATTGATCCTTCGATACTTGAGATTTTCTCATTTGTCCATATTTCATGCGTCTCTAACAGTCGTGCGATTCATGTGGTATAATAAATATAATAATAATGTTTACCTGGTTTGTATTCGTATTTTACATTCAACTTCACTCCCTCAGTAATCAATACCTTATTGTCGTGTGAACTATTTTTTTTTGTTAACACTGAGATACTCAAGTGAGATACAAATCAGATATATACTTGATGATGATCTTTTCAATCAGCGCACCTTAATCTTTTCTCAAATCACTGACAATCGATACCTGCTAAACTGATCGGGTATAGACAAACTTTTTTGTTTGTTCTTACTTCCGTCCTTTTTGTAAAAAAAGCCTATCAGGATACTGTCCCATATTGCCGATGATACATTTCATTACGATTTTTGAAAAACTGCACATTTCCAAGGAACAAATCATTCACACTACTTTGAAAAATTTCACACCATTGTGCTTGATGACTCTAGTCAATTTTATCCGATCATTTCGATATGTTTCAATCATTGTCAATGACAAAATCATTACACTTCATTTCTCCCAATGTCGCGGAAATAAAACCATTTTGAAGGCATATTATACATTCTAATCTGTGATTAGATGTACATGCTCGTTCATGAGATTGAGTTGCGATTGATTATCATAGCATTTACCAAACCCAGAAGACGTGTAGTTCAACAAAAATGTAATTCTATGGATCAAACTGTGATTTCCGTGTTTCTTCGCAGACTCATTTATTTTCAAGATTACATGATTTTTGCGTAGGTGTAAGCTTCGAATCAAAACCTGGAAAACAAACTCCGAGAAAGAAACTTTGAGGTCTAATATATCTCACAACAAATCTGATGTCTCCGAAATTCAATTAAATGTGAAAAATTGAACGTGAATTTGAACAATTGAAATAGTGAACGATCGAAAGGATCTCATGCGTCATTGACTGGGAATTCAGAAATAATGCTAGATGCCATTAAAAAATGGTTCCAACAAACTTTTGCGTAATGGTACAATTCAATAAGACAATTTTCAGTTTCTAGCAATAATGACGACAAAACTGGGAAACGTCACCACGATGAAAGAAAATGTTTCAATGGCACAAAATACGCATTGACTAAAATTGGAACGACTAAAGTTGAGTGTGATCACAATCGTTGGAATGTTCAGTTAGCAGGTTGCAAATAAAAATAGCCAAGTTTCGGTCGTATTTTCGAGGTGAAGTTACAATATATCATGAAGTAGCAGTGATTGGAGATACAATCGATGATTCTATAAACTATTGTAACTTTCACGGCTCAAAATTGATAATGCCTTTTTTATACATGTATCCGAAACAAACTTGAAACTTTTTCGAAATTCCCATCTCCGCTGTGGAACCAACAAATTTCAAGCTTGTGAAGTATTTGCGTTCAAAAACACTTGCACACAGAGAAATCAGGCATATATATATATATATCTCGAAAAATTGATAAAAGTTACCGCAAATGCAACAATTGTGTAAGCGTCCATCTTTGATTAGAAATGAATGACCTTCACGCTCCAATGGCTGTCACATTTTTAGTCCAATTTTTTCATAACAAGGTAAGCCATATCCCATTTTGTGAATCTGATTTGTGCTATTACTCTGGTTTTCTTTCTAAATGTTTGAAAACACCTCAATTCCACTTGCGACTTCATTTAGAAACTTCCAAATTGGTTTGGATAAGTCGAAAATGTTGAAGACAGGCGGAGCTGTGGCAAGGCTAGTGTTCACAAAATAGGGTACTTTTATCTCATACAAGTAATTTTCAAGAACTTACAACTTAGAAATGTGAATTTCACAATTCAAAAGCCCTTATCATTGTAGATGAATTCGCAATGATACAATTTATGGCCATCAATCAAATCTTTGATTGATGATAAATGTGGCATGACCAAAATTCGTCGGGGATTAGTGAATTTTGCTGTGAGTACTGGTTAACGAATGGACAAACACACTAAAAACGTAACAATCGAAGATATCCTTTTGCATCAACATGATGGACATTCTTGATTTCGTGATAATAGTCATACACGTCACTCGATTTGTACAAATATAGATAATCAATTCACTCATTTGACGTGGAAATAGAATGAACGCACACAGTTTCTCATCCTAACTATTCAATTAAGTAAACTTGCCGCGTGTCTCTCTTATCGAGAGATCACAGAAAGGAATCAATCATACCTCTCATAACTCACGATCTTACTCGCTTTCTATAGTGTTTGAGTAACTTCACAACGCGAACTTTGTTTCTAGAAGTGCGTACCCCGTTTTTGTCATGTAATTCAAGAGTTTATAATTTTTCAGTATACTGCATAACTATCTAATGATGAATTCCCTCAACAAAATTTCTGCATCAATACGGAATGATCAGTGACAATCAGTGTGGTGATGATATTAATTTCCTTCCTCACTATTTACACTATGCATTATCATACAAGTTTCTTTCCATTCATCACGCACGATACAAGTTACTCTTGTAATTAGATTTCTCCATGATATTTTCACAATTCAATACCATTATTTCAATGGCGACTACGAATAGTAACACCACATCTTCTTGATCGACAAAGAATAGCACTTTTTCTTTTAGTCGACAAAGAATATTACCTTTCGTTTGTGTTTGACGAAGAATAACATCTCCCGCTTAAAATCGACGAAGAATAAGACTAGTATTTACGATCAAGGAAATTGCCTGTTTTCTGCGATTAGCGATGAAACATCTCTTGCTCATGATTATGGAACATGAACGTATCTCTATTGCTTTTCTGAGTGAGATTATGATGTCTTGGAGCCTGTCGTCTACGGATTAGAGCTAGAAATATGGAAACCTGCTCACTCTTTAGTTGACTTTGAAATTCTATCTTCGATATATAAGTCACCTCGACTGTAATGATATAGAGAGGACTTTCTTAAGTGCAGTGAAGAGTGAACGAGCTTCACATATTAGTTATCGCAGTCCTGCAAACTGAGGATCTAACGAAATATATTTACGTTTATCAATCATGGACGAAAATTTTTTGCCCCCGAATCACATAACAGAGGTATATTCCTTGTCCATTGCACCGAAAAGTGTTATTCTTCGTTCAACACAAGGAAAAAGATCCTAGCCCTCGTCAAATATTAGAAAATGGTGTTTCACTTCTCCGTCACAACGGAATGTGTAACTCCACGTTGTCATAGCGTAAAATGTTGATTTTCTATAGGAGTCATCGATTTGATGCCAATCATATTCTTTGAAACATAATTGTTTTATTTCTTTGTTTTCAAGTGATTATGGATCGAGCGTGAAACAATTGATTCTGAATTTGCAAATTTTATCGATAAGTGTACTTTGAAAACTCGTGTGGTTGTTGCTATTTGTCGAGTCGTTGAGCCCTGGGGAAAAGATTTGGGAAAAAATACAAGAAACTCGAAGAATATTGACGATAACCAGGATGATTGCAGTAAAATTTCCAAAGCATTTTCTTATCCAAAAGTATTCACCACCGTGATCCTTCCGAGAAAATTGTCGTTCCCTTAATAATGTTTTCACATTTCCCCTTCACTATCCATCAATATTTCTCGAATGTTTGTCACTTTTCCAATATCTTTTTCTCAGCGAAAACCAGTGTCAGAAGATCCAATTTTTTCCATCTCTCGTTCCCGTTCAAAATCCGAGGTAACTTTTTCATTTCATTTTCGCAAGTTCGACCAACGTGGTGTCGGAAATCTCGTCACACATGCAGTGCCAAATAACATATTTCCATTGTCTCTTTCACACTTAAAATTATCTCACTTCATGACCGTTACAGTGTACGAATTAATATACATTTACTTTGTACTATATATGATGTTAAGCCGGCCGTAAAAAAACCTGGCGCTTTTGGTACGATGGATTTTCGCGGTGACCACGTTACTTTTTCACCGTGTCGACGATTTTCACTGCGGTTTGGGGGTGCGTGATTCCGAGCCTCGCTTGGATCAAAAGAAAAATTGCGACACTCTAAAATTCCACAAACGGTCGAAAGCACAG
This sequence comes from Eretmocerus eremicus, assembly GCA_030522705.1. Taxonomy (NCBI): domain Eukaryota; kingdom Metazoa; phylum Arthropoda; class Insecta; order Hymenoptera; family Aphelinidae; genus Eretmocerus; species Eretmocerus eremicus. Next base: position 2,043 of record JAPYYZ010000314.1, on the reverse strand, counting down.
TAGTTACCAAGATATTGAGCGAGATGCGCCATCACTCGACGAGAAAGTACAAGAATGTCGCTCGAGTGTGTGGAGCGATAAATTCATGCAGGGTGTGGATCTCCGAATCGATCGAAGCGAGTTTCCATCGAGCGCGCGGTCTCGTAAAAAAATAACAAAAGATGTCGTGACGATGGGCGTCGAGGATTCTCACCCGCACGAATTCGTCGCTCGACGTACTCCCCATGATGGCAACGACGAAAAAGGCTCCGCACCGTGATATACGTCTATATCTCGCGTGAAATATTACAATTTTGCTAGTCGGTACGCGATCGTGTATCGAATACTCTATATGTATATGTATAATGGCGTTAGTCGCTGGTTTAGTCTGAAAAATATTATATATCGCAGGGTTGATGACTTATTGTTCGTCCACGTGCAACGATAACGAGGCGTAAACGCGTCTATATTTACAATATGATAATCTCTCCATCTTTCACCTCGTCTCTACAGCTCGAGACTCGTCGCCACCTCAATTTTCGTCTCGCACTAGCGTAATTCACCGTCTCCACACCGCATCAGTCACTTGGCGCGCGTGCAAAAGTTCACCTCGACAATAGAGTACCTTAAAAAACGACTGGTAATGCGTTTATAACACAGATAGCTTGGCTCGACCAGCGACAGGCCACGACGAGAGTCCGCGCCCTTTCTTTCCAGCTGCGCAGCCTCGCCGGCGCCTTTTTTTGTCTTGACTAGAAATTGCTCGGGCAAATTCGGGACTAGAGGGGGGCGCTCGCTTCCCGGGAAGCCGACGAGGAGGAGCAGGAGGAGGCGGCGCGGGCCCAGGGCTTCCGAGGAGCTTAGGAGAAGGCGAGCTCCTCGTCGGCCGACTCGTCGTGGTACTCGTCGTGGTCGGGCGTGTGTCACAAAACGTCGCTGGCCTGCCTCGGCGATATGCCGATCGTCGGCGAGAGCTGGCCCTCGTCCATCGACACGGATTTCGGCTCCTCGTCCTTCCACTTGTCCATCGAGCGGCGACGAGCGTTCATGAAGAAGTTGCCCACCGTCGTCGGCTCGAGGCCCAACTGACGAGCGATTGTCACCTGCATCTCCTTCGACGGCCTCTTCGTCTCCTGCAATCATACGGCCAAGCGGGTTCTCGTTAGTACGATCCTTTGTTGGGATTAGAATCATTCTGCGCGAGCAGGGCTTTCGATGTTCGTTTCGATAATGGAGTGTGGGTGCGACGAAGAAGACCAAAGGAAGGTCGTAGTGCGGAGTCTCAGTCGGAGAGGAGATATGCAATATGCGAAAGGGTCTTGCTTGGTTACTCATTACATTTAAGAACGTGTAAAAGCTCGACCAAAGTAAAAACAATGCCCCCTGCTTATTGACAAAATGCATCTATGAGCAAAATTTTGAAGTGATTGGCAGATAGCTCTTGGAGTACTCCTGTTTATATGTAAATATATTACAATGGCACCATAAACCAGCTCGCTTCAAGAGCTTTTCTCGCATAACTTCAAAATTTTACTCGAGAGTTCATTTTACCAATACGCAGGCGGGGCTCTCCCTACTTCTTCGAAATATTGTTTTGTTGCATTTTGAATAAATTTATCATAAATGCCGGTCAGGTAGAGCTTCTTCTTCCCCCTAGAATAGGATTCTGTTGAGCTGGATGGTTCAAATAATAAGCACAGAATTCGAAAAAATGGACACGAGAGAGGAGATGCGTCAATGAATTTCGGCATTACAATATTGACAATGGATCTTTTCAATACTGAGGTACGAAATATTTTATTTCGCTCGAAGAATAATATAAAAGCAATCTCGTGCGCAAAAGTCACTTCTATGCACAAACAACAAAAAGATAAATGTTGAGCTCATTGTATTCTTCGCGATGAACCCAAAATCCTCATGTTCATGCCTCACAAGTTTTTTTCTCTATTTTTATTAGTTGCTCGAAATTGTACACCGAAGTTCATTCAAGGTCATGTTAAAGCTCTACCTTAATGACATTCATTTTACATGTATTTAAAATAAAACAAAACAGTATTTAAAAGA
>JAPYYZ010000313.1:0-21868 GCA_030522705.1 Eretmocerus eremicus | reverse complement strand
GCAGGAATTATTTTGGTCTAGAATTTTCCCAGGCTCAGGTCCCAGTGGGATCCCAGTGGGATCACACTGGGATCCCAGTGAATTATTTTCAGCAGGGTAGCGTGGCCTAGAAACGGAGTATCACTTCCGCCAACATTGGTATAGACTTTTCTACTTGCTTTCTGGCGTTTCACACGAAAATCTCCTCTTTTTTTGTTGACTTATCTCGCTTCGGTGAGCAGGCGTGCAATTGCTGACCGGAGAATTATACTATAGGTCAAAAATACTTCTTTACCACTAGAGGTGATTCCGCTAGTGACGGATTTGAAATCAGAGTTGAATGTATAGCATATATATAGCACGGCTGTGCTATCTCCTCTCTCCACTCGGACTAAAATTGACATCTCATGCCAAAATTGTCTGTGTGCGCAGCCGTGTGCATACTATTCTCATCTTCACAAGCTATAGGACGAAATATTCGATTTCGGATATCATATAGAGTGGGAAATGATCTCACTGAGAAAAATTCTGGCAAATTCACAAAATAGCAGAGCGTCAGCTTATCTCAATTTCTCGCTGATTCGGCTTGAGTTCTAGATGAGGGCTCATCTCCGGGAATTACTCTAATAGCAGTTACCAAATTTTGAGGAGGATCATCTCTTTTACTAAAAGTCGAAAGTTGATGTGAGCGGTTATGAGCCAAAACAGAATATACATGTGTATCGAACCGTGTTATAATAATGATATTGTTGTCCTCTGATGAATAACCAAGCCAGTGAAAGATGAAATCTCGCGCGCGGAGAGTTAATTGACAATCACATAAAAAAGAGTGATTTATTCGTATTTTCCAGAAAAAAGCTTGTCGGCCGGTGATTGCTGGGTTTATAGGCTCTAACAAAATCAGACCGATTTTTTTTTTCAAAAGTCCAACGAGTAAATCACTTCTCTATGTGAACCTGATGACGATCTGATAGAACCCATCGTAACTGCACTCGCGTATCTGAATTTTCAAATTTTTGGCAGAATTCATTTACTCTTTAGTACTCAGAGATTTATCGAAGGAGAAATTTAGAAATTTGCTTCGGAAATCATCAGCATTATAATATGTCATTTGCAATGTATGTCAGGAATAATTAGACTGATGATACGATCCAATTATATCTGAGCGAAAAATGCGGGAACAAATATTGTTGTAGTTTTAAATATAATTTGTAGGAGAGGGATAATGAAAGACTAAATTGATCTGGGGTGAACTAATTTATGTAGTATCGTTTCAAAGTTACAAGTATTCATTTAAGGGGGAAAATTAATTACTTGCTCGTTCTTGTAGCTATCTGAAGAGGAACGATACACCAAAGTCATGTGCAAGAGCAGTAAATTATAGTGATAGGATAAATCACAATGCTTAGAAACAAGCACTTATCCAAAAATAGTTGACAAAGTAATGTTATAAGTCACAACGACTGAACCTCAATTTTAGATCAGGATTCCATTACTCAAATAACAAAATATCACATTGAAGGAATTTAAGTAGAGCACCAGACTTTTTCAGACAATCTTGAAGACCTTTTCTTCAAGAGTAAAGGCAATCAGGATTTTTTCATGTCGAAGATGATTTTCAACCTTCAATGATAACAAATCTTGAAAATTCCTCACATCACGAAGCGCCAATTGCACTTCATACCTCTTCTAAATTTATTTCGTGATGGGATCATTTTTATACTACCTACCTGGTTTAAGTAGAAAACCAGAATATCTGACAAGATCTGCCAGTCTTATTACACTAACAACGAATTCAATTCAGTGACTAGAATTCATGGCAAATAGAAATGGAGTTCCAAACTGACCTCAATTCAACTTTCAAATTTCTCAAAATAGGCAATCAAAGTATTAACAATATTTACAGAGAGATTATTTATTCTGTTTGGATGTTAATATCAATGCCATCTTTCTGTTGTGGATATCTATACATTTTCGAACTGGTTTTCTTTCCATACTCTCCCATTAACTATTTTCGCTCATCACATCATTTTGTTAGGAAACATTTCTTAATGGTTGAGTCATGCAACTCGAGATCCTCTGACGAAAATGCGAGAAAAAAAAACCAGATTCTCTTTCCATTTTCTCCCGTATAATAGATGTATTCAACCGTAGTTCCTGATGTTATAAAAAATACTCTTGAGATCTTCGTAGAATATACTATAATTCTCAACATGCTAGAGCTCTGTCCTTTTAAAGTCAGCGGAGGAGCAAACAATGTCACTTGATCTTTATTTTGTGCAGTTTGAGTTTGAATCCTAACAACTCTGAAAGCACTCCAGACAAAGCAGATAAGAGCACCACTTTGGTGATAGTGTACAAATATGGATTAGCTGATAAACCAGAAATTTTGAAAGGGCTCTCAAGTTCCTGCAAAATTGAGGAATATTGCAATGGAATTTCATTAGAAGGGATGAAGTATGATATTAAATGAATACCTTTATCAAGTCTGCAGCTAGTTTTAGAACGCTGTTAGCAACCATTAACTCGTCTTTCTTGTGAGGTTTCTGCTCAATTTGTAAGTATAGATTGATCTAAAATATTAATACAGTCAGTCAATTTTTCACAATGAGATTATTGCCATTATGTTAGTAGTGTACCTGTTCAGTGATCAAAACAGATAAATTTCTATACTTTTTATTTATTTTTGTACCTAAAGTCATGAACCTCAGTATGAATATTCCAAGTGAAAAACTCCAGAATAGAGCTTCAATGTTGTAATGAGACTGGAGGCTATCTAAATCCTAAAAAAATCTTGAATTAATTTTTTTTTTTCAACATCACGTTTATTAATTCACTTATTGCAACGAACCTTAATCAGCTCCAAACAAACAAAAGACAGCAATGCTAACGTGATGATGAATACTGATGATACAATCACATCAACTGACCTCTGTGGACCCCTCCTCTGGGAAAATTCACAAAAATTCGTAAATATAAAGGCGTCAGAGCTATGAATGATAAAATTGAGTAGTTACCTTCAGATATGATCTGACGCTTAACCACGATTTGATGTTCCTAACTTTATTCAATCGAAAGTGAGGCAAATCCGATTTTCTCGCGCGTCTTGATGACGTTAAATGAGAAAAAAGTTTTGCATAGAGCAATCGTTGTTTATATGTTCGTTCAGCCACTGCTAACAAAAAAAATAAAAGAGATGCCAGAACTAGTCTCTCTATTGCTGATGATATAATAATTGCTCTGTCCCTGCAAAAAACATCAATTTACAACGTGCATTTGTTTCAAGAGGTAAATCTCAGAAATGACTTACAGTATTGATGAACCAAAAGCGACATTGAGAATCCTACAAATTACATCTGTGAAAGGCTCGAAGTTTGCTAAGGATAGTTCATTGAGTATGATGGTACTGGTGGTATTATTAGTAGGTTCAATACCGTAATAATAACTAATTCGTCTCAAAGAAGGCACTAGAGATAGCATAAGAGCTAGTAATAATCCGGCATAGAAATAATCCATCGTTTCTGGCATTCCTTCAACCCGCGCAATAATAGCCGAGCTGATATCAAGAACTGATAGCTCAGCTTTTTTTGCATCTCGAGAAGTCCATATTGTACACGATACTGAAAGAAGAGAAAATTTAGAGATACTGGTGAAAACAAAAAAAAATGACGAAAACGGAACTAATTGTCAAAGGCTTCTACCCGTTAATCATTCTTGAATAAATGATCGAATTCATCGCGAAATTCGATCGAAACTAATTTGATCTTTGAATGTTGAAGTCATCTCAGGATCTCCAAATACTGTCTTGACAACCTCGTTCATAGGATCAAAAGATTGAAATAGATCGTAATATAAAGGCTTCTGAGTGGCGAATTCCGTGAGGTTGTTGAGCACTTCTACGCGATTGTTCATCTACTCAAGTCACAAGCAATGGTCAAAGTTATAACGAGAGGGCAAGAAACCTCACAAAAAAGGTGTTAGTTATATTTTATGTAATTATTTATAATACAAACATTGTAGAGTCACATTAAAAGACTTCAATTTTATTTGAACAAAACCATCAAATATCTTTTGAATGTAGAAAGAATTGTAGAGAACCGGAAATCCGAGAAAAAATTGATTACTTACCGAAAAAACAAATTGGATTGGTAAGTGATGCGATAAAATGGTATACTTGAAGTCAATTTCAAAATGCAACAAACCTCTATCAGAAGAAGCACAGCCTGAGCTTGTGAGAATTGAAGGAGGTAGCTCAAATTCCCATGAGAATGGATGCTCTACAAATTCTCCATGATTTGTTTCGTTCTGATGATCAGATTCTTCAAATTCGGAGCTGGGCAAGCAAATGTTAGAATTCTATTTCCAGAAATTCGAAAATCAATGAAGAACCTATATACCTGTAACTGCATTCATCACTATTTGTAGTGACACCCATCCACTCGGTTGCTGATGTGGTAGCATCCATCAAGTGACTGGTCATAGTTTCTTCGCATTCTCCTTCTTCCTCACTTTCACACTTTCTCCTACTATCTTTTGAGCTTTGAATGGAAGGATGCTCACTGCTCTGTAATTTCAATGCTTTTGATGTCTTAAGAAGGATTAGGCATTGCGTTCATCAAATCAAGCTTACTTACAGGACTATCACATTCATCCTCTTCACTTTCTTTGGATTCTTTCTTCTTCTCTATGATTCCTGGTGCTGGAGGACAAAATTAAGCTGTAGTTAGATCTCAAATGTCTTTTTCACCGATCTTTGCATGACAGTTGCTTCTTGTTAAGACTCACAAAGTTTGAAGGTATTATTACGGATATTTAAAAGAATACCTTAGAATACTCAATTTGAGAGTTGCAAGAATCTTCGTGTGAGAATAGCTGGTAGCATAAGCATTGGGGAAACGATTTGTTTGTAAAACATTATACAAACCTAACAGATTACAAGGAAGAATTTCACTCCTCACAAGTGGATCATCTTCAGTCTTCTTTCTGTCTAGAGTATTGATAGAATGGTCATGATCATTCCCGTCTTGGGTAACAATAAAAGGGTCGTGATCATTTCTCGTCTCAGAATTTAGAATCTGACCATTCGTGCGATTCATCACACTGCCATTACATTTCTCAAGGCCATTTTTCATTTTCCCAAGATGCTTGTCCACCTGATCTTTCCCTGTGGCATCAATCTCTATTAAAAAAATCACAAATTAAGTGAATTATGTGGTCCTTGAATCACTGTTGGCAAAAATTGATTAATTACCTAAATTTTTGGAAACTAGTAGCTGTTGAACTTTCACAAAAGCCTGTGGATGATTCATTAAATCCTCTCTGCCCATGCCGACATGCGTGGAAGAGTCTTCTAATGCAGTAGAATTTTCCGTCATAGTGGATGTTTCAACTATCAATTTTTTGGCAAAACGAACTGAGGGGGATATTTCAGCATCTACTGAGCTGCTTTTTTCCGAAGTTAAGTCTTGAGAAACTCTCAATTCATCACCTTGAAATGAAAAATGAACCAATTCAATCACTATTCAACAATTTCTTAAGAAATGTATGATAATACACTCACGCGTATTCCTTCTTGATCTGACTTTATTAAGACGAGATCGACCTTGTCTAGAGCGACGATTTCTGTGACTTTCATACTTATTGGACAAGAGTGGACCAGAATTGGTTGAGACGATTTGTGTATGCACCACGCATAATATTAGCATCATGACAGATGGTATCAAGACTTCTGATACTGGAATATTCTAAATTAAAAGAAAAAATCCGTTTTTAAACACAAAGTGGTTTCAGAAATGTTTATACATGAGGGGATGAAAAAAATTCAACAGCTACCGAAATACAGGAGAGACTGAATTATTTGTTTTGGAAACAAGAAAGTTGGAGAGATGCTTGGAGGGACTTTGATATTTACCTCAGAATCACTGTCTCCCCCATGGTAATTGAAATACATGTAAATATTCAGCATCTGGAGGCAATAAAGGGCTAAAAAGAATATATAAATGCAAAAACTTGTTTGCTGAATCCACCAATGAGCATTGAAAGGCAGAAAAATAAGTCTTTGTATTGCTAGGTAGGCAACTGTCCCAAGTCCATGCTTGGGCTTAGCTTTAGGAAAGGATGAGCCTACAACAAGTAAAATTTTTGTTAGCTAGGAAAAATTTTGCAATCAAATATAGACTGGCTGGCTCATACCTCTAACAAGATCAACATCAATGAATTCTGTTTTCAGTTTTGCTGTTCTCATAGGAACATGAGTAAATCCACAAAAAATCTTCTGCTCCACAGTTCTTTCCCATTGTTGCTTGTCATAAGTGCCAATCTTTTTCTGATACCTAAAATAAAAATTCAGTGTCTTCAATTGGGATGAATAATCTGAGATTTTTCACACTGTCATTCAAGATCAACAAAGGTTATAACCATTCTAGTATTCTTCTGGTATTTGAGATGGTTTGGCTACGGTACTAAGGAGAAATTCTACAAATTAGTGAAGAGAGTGAGAAGTAGACTCACGGGACATTGATAATGAAATAGCATTAGCAACTGAATATGATGATATCAATACGATATCATGATTGATGGTTGAAATTAATGAGAGTGTATTGAAAACACAAGATTCTCTGATATAACAAGGAAAATTTGTTTGGATCAATTTCTCTTACCAGTATAAGAGGTTGTTCAGGGCCATTTTTATTATATTTTTATTTCACAGCCTCATCTCTAACCTCGATCCTCTTTGTTTATCAACATATATTTAATTTACAAGTTAATGGAGCACCAAACTTTCTGATTTCACTATCATCAGAGTCCTGAATCATGATCAAAATCATGAAGACCCTCTAACTTTTCTTTCTCTTTTTACGACTCTGCATCTTGCATTGCAGCAACCAAGTGTTTGTACAGAGTGTAAAGAACAAAGTCGATCACAATGCTGCTAACATGCTTCCGCAGCATTGGTGTGAGCTTCACTGCATCTGCATGCCGCACTTGCAGCTTGCAGCTTGCACCAACGCGTCACAGGCTTGTGAGAGTGTGTGCGAGTGTGAGGCTGTAAATTGTGGTATTAGTATACGTGCAGCGTGCAGCAAACTGCACCGGAAACATATCGAGAGATCTCAGATCCATAGTTTGCGCATTACTTTTACTATTATTTCGATATTTGCAACTCATTAGTTAGCGATTCAGAGTTGCACTCAAACTTACAACCATGATTTGAAGGCAAATAGTTTTTTCTCGCTTCTAACACTAATACGTATGAGTGAGCTTTGTATAACTCGGTTTTGAGCTCGGTTTTCTCTCACCGTCTTGCATCGAAAGTTCTAGAAACTAGAAAATGTCACTGTTACAATTTTTTGAAAGATGAAAAATAAATCCTACTTTTTTTCGAAGTGATGGCCGAATGATCGACATCAAATTGGCGCCACGTGTTTGATAATGCGACGTGTAAATATGCCAATTGTACGGAGTAAAGTACGTATACTACGTATTATCCAGTGTATAGAGAAGAGGGAAGTAGATATTATATACTCCTCCTTGTTATGGAAAGCTGACGACGGCAAATTATCCCAAGAAAACCAATTGATATTACATCTGTAAAGTTGAGTTTGATGATATCTTGTGATTGATAGAGTCACTGTGATTGACCAAATTTTTTTCAAAAAGATGCAAGAACAGGACATTTACTCGAATTAGTCTGCTAGGTATGAGGTTACATCTGAATAATCAATGAATAATTTATTATTGTCGTTTGATTCACAAAGTAAGTACCGTTCTTTCTAGGTCAAGAAAATTTTCATGATGAGCAAGTAGAAGAAATTATGGAATAGAGCGAACAAAAACCTTACTATTTCATCATGACTCAATACTTAAACTCTCATTTCTGATCATGTTATTGATTATCGGGACTCTGTCTCTCTTAAAATGTTTTTTATCAGTCAGTGGTGTGCCTCAAAGGTACGAAAAAAAAGATTTATACAAATTACGTGAAGAAACCAGAGCAATGTTTGACCATGCATATTCCAGCTACTTGAAATATGCCTATCCTTATGATGAATTGAGATCTCTGAGTTGTGATGGTTTTGACACATGGGGTAGTTTTTCTTTGACCCTCATTGATGCTCTAGATACATTAGCAGTCATGGGAAATTTCACTGAGTTTCGCAGAGTGGCAGAAATTATTTCATCTAGATCTGACTTTGAAGCAAATATCAACGTTTCTGTTTTTGAAACTAATATAAGGGTGGTTGGTGGTTTATTGAGTGCTCATCTGCTCTCAAGGAAAGCTGGTATGCAGCTAGAGCCAGGTTGGCCTTGTAATGGGCCATTATTACGACTAGCTGAAGATATGGCCAAAAGGCTCATTGTTGCCTTTGATACTCCCACTGGAATGCCATATGGAACAGTGAATCTCAAATATGGAGTCCCTCAAGGTGAAACTAGCATTACTTGTACAGCTGGAATTGGTACATTTATTTTGGAATTTGGAACACTATCACGATTGACTGGAGATCCTCTGTATGAAGAAGTGGCAATGAATGCGATGAAAGCTCTCCACTACTACAAGTCAAATATTGGATTAGTAGGAAATCATGTAGATGTTTTGAGTGGTCATTGGACTGCCCAGGATTCTGGGATAGGGGCAGGTGTTGACTCCTACTTTGAATATTTGGCCAAAGGTACATTACTTTTTCAAGATCCTGCATTAGCTACCATATTTCATGAGCATAGATCAGCTATTGAAAAATATATCAGAAGAGAAGACTGGCACCTATGGGTCTCAATGACAAAAGGTCAAGTAACTCTACCTGTTTTTCAATCACTTGATGCCTACTGGCCTGGGGTTTTGAGTCTTTTTGGTGAAGTTGGAGATGCTATGAAATCACTTCATAATTACCACAAAGTGTGGAAACAGTTTGGTTTCACCCCAGAATTCTACAATATTCCGCAAGGAGAGGCTGGAACAAATAGAGAGGGCTATCCATTAAGACCAGAACTGATAGAATCGGTCATGTATCTGCACAGAGCAACTGGTGACCCTTATTTGATTCAAGTGGGAGTTGATGTACTCAAAAGTTTGCAGCACAGTGCAAAGACTACATGTGGCTATGCTACCATTAATGATGTCAGAGATCATAGGAAAGCTGATAGAATGGAATCATTCTTTCTTGCTGAAACAACAAAATACCTGTACTTGTTGTTTGATCCTGATAACTTCATACATAATGCAGGTAAACTTTCACGATTAACAATATTATTGTGATGTTCACCAGAATTGTATTCATTCACCTCGATATGATTACCTTAAAGGCATGTCGGAGTCCTATCCCCATTGCATATTTACCGACGTCATCGAGTTTTCAAATTACTCTATGGATTTTCGAGGTATCGTGGATCTAGATAGTAAAGCCGATTCTGTAAGTCTTCTGGAATCGGCGTTACTTCCAGTTTTTTCGATATCTTGAAAATTCACCAAGAAATTTGGAATTTCGCCAATGCCGGTATCCGACATCCCCTTAAGTTCTCATATTCACACTCTAACTATGGAGTTATCTCATCCTGAGCATCTAGTTGAATATTTCCCTAGCATTTACAGATAAAACTTTTTTGCACCTCAGGAGAACATGGAGATATTGTTCAGACACCATGGGGTCAATGTATTGTTGATGCAGGTGGCTATATTTTCAATACAGAGGCTCATCCAATTGATCCTGGTGCTTTGCATTGCTGTCAACATCCACACAATCTATTTTCACGAAAACGGTCGAAAATTCGGAAATTTGTTCCTGTCAGTCATAGGAGGAATCGAGATCCTGGTGGTGTAAAATACTTTGGTGATGATCTTAATAGAGCAACAGATGAGGATTTATTCATTGAAATCGAAAAATTATCTGATGTTAAGAGAATTGAATTGAATGAAAATTTGAGTTATCAACATTCCAAAAATGCTAGTGACTTTGATGGTAACAGTAAAGATGATCAGATTAAGATTGCGGAAGTTGATGAATCACAAGACCCAAATGATTATGAAGTGAGAATTGTGGCTCCTCCTGCTGAGATTTATAAGGCAGATGACAGTGACAATGTTGAATCAATCGTGACGGTTTCTCGAAGTAGAGAAGAATTCCCAGAACCTGAACAAGATCTATCATCCAAGAATGAAACTGTCCATTACGGGAAAAATACTTCAGATAAAAAAACTAGTTTTGATCCACAACTGATGTTAGAAAGAATTAGGAGGAAAAATTCATATCCTTCAAATGTAACAGCTACAATGGACTATCAGTTATTGAGCTGCCAGTCTCAACCATTTCTTCAGCGGATTTCAATTGTGGGAGAGTTTTTCTAAGTTTTGATTTTATGCATTTTTTTCAGTCTCTTTGATAACCATAGAAAAAGCGAGGCCTATTTGCCCTTTTAAGGAATATTCTTAGATGCGGGAAATTTTACGGCGAACTCCATCTTCAGTTGAGATAAGTTGCTCCAACAATTCAGTTAATCTCAAGAGTATTGAGTTTCCGAAAACTTTCAAGTATAAATCTTGATAAATCTGGACAGGACCATCATAGAGAAGAACCCCAAGATTGCTAGTACTTGGAAATGAAAAACTTCATAACCACAGTAAAAGTGGTCAAAGTGATTCTTCTGAGACCTACATTTACTCCAATCAGTTGTGTGAAAGAATGTTTGTGTTATTACATTTCTAAGGAAAGATCTGTTAGTACATCAATACTTATGAAAATTTGACAACTTTGAGGAGTGTGGCACATGTTTTTTATCTAGACTAAGAATGCAAATATGTGATATCAATTCCTTGGATGTTTTTGCTGTGCCTGTGTGACTGAGTTTGTCAATTTAGTTTAAATCTTGTGTACAACTTTCTCAATTTGAAGTGTATGGTGACAAATATTTGAAGAGTGAGTCTATATCCTATAATAAAAATTACTTATTGTTATGTGTGAGATTGATTTTGGTATTTGGAATGTATTAATAATGTTATTGTCTACTCGATAATAAAGATTTATATTTGTTGTTACTTTTTTCAGTGCAAGTAACTCATTTCTGTGATATTTTATTTCTCTCAAATGAAATTTTTACTACAGCATAAGTCAAATACGTTTTTTCGTCCCCTCGTGTTGAAAAGTATAATATACGCGACTATGGGGAGTGAAAAGGACCATCCCCTTCCGGATTTTTATCGCTCTCGGCTTTGTCCTGAGCGATAATATTCACCCCGGGGAGAGCTGGTTCTGTTTCACTCCCTTTTCTGTGTATTTCTGACGTTGACCGTATATTTATGAGATAAACCCGAGTTGAACAAAAATGACAAGTCAAGTCGCTTCATCATGACCAAAATCATCTGAGTTATGGAGCTATTTGGAAAGCGCAATTAACATCGCGGAAATCCTCCCGAGAAAAAACGCCGAAGACACAGTGATCGATGTGAACGAGCGGACGGCTTCAGATGTGCAGTGAAATTAGTGGAAGCACAAAAGGCGGAGAAGAGAAGAAATATTATTAAGTATGAGGGTGTGACCGAAGTCATCGTGAGTATTCGTGACCCTCATCACAACCACAGGATAAGGGAGTTGTGCGCGAGGTTGTGCGGGTGTAAGTATATACATAAATTATGCAGAAATGGATCACTTCAAAAATGACCGTTGGTCAATTTCATGGTAATCAGCGCAATGGCCGCGTTGTGCCGTTGTCTCTCTCCGCACGTGTAAACGGACGCTTGCTTGACCGTTTGTTTTCATACCCCCTCCCTCGCAACCCGCAGTTGCAATAGTTGCTGGTTGCGTCTAATCTCAGGTTGCGTTGCATGGGACGCCGGTGTTCACCGGCGCGTCGGCATTATTGGGTGTTATTGGGCCTTGTCGGTGATTGTTGGGCATTATTCAGCGAAAGCAGCATCAGGCCTGTTCAATTCTCGCTCTTCGAAGTAGCTATAGCATGCATATTGAAAGTTATTCCAGTGTCTTATCTGCACCGCACGTGAGGTGATTGTTAACACCCGGTACCTACCCCAATCAATGGATCCGAACATGAAAAGGTGGCAACAAGTTTCCAGCAAAATACGTGAGTACCTGTCTAACACACGAATGTTAGATCCTAATTAATCCATGCATGGTTATTAATCGTATTCCCTCTGATGGAATGGCCCCAATCGTCTTGGAGGTTGATTCAACTTCGAGTTGAGCACCTGTTGCACGTAACAGTCGCATTTTTTGAGAATCGTGTACCAGCAACGAATATAGGCGTCTTTATTCTTCAATACCAGCTAATGATAGACCATGTATTCTCGATTCATGACCTACGGTGTGAAAATTCCATGATAAATTCGTATTCCAGCTCTTGGTCCTGCGAGTGAAAAATGCTCTCCTCAGAGTTCATTGGATCGCTGCAGTAGTACATATAGTACATGCTCAGATTATGAGGTGAGAGATGTCAAAAGCAATGGATTCGAAGACTTGCCAGCTTTTGAGAATTTCCAAAGGACTTCGAGGAAGACTAAAGACATATTGCAATTAACCAGGCAAAATACCCTTAAAGATGCCGAAGCAACCTTAGATGATACTAATTATTCAGTAGATATTTTGGATAAGAATTTAGATGTCCTAACAGATGATGATATATTCACTGACTGTGAAGATACATCTTCTGTGAAGTTAGATCAACTTATGATCTCTGACTTTGATAAACCAGAAATTGAGCAAGATAGTACTGTTTATATTCAACCTTCATCATTGCCTAAGATTAGAAATGTGAACCCTGATTATTTTTATAAAATGACTGCCAGTAGTGTCAATTCAAAATCAGTGGTATCTTGTGATGATCAATGTAGCAATTTGTTTTCGACTGAATATAACAGTAGGCCAGATCGACTTATAACAATTTGTGAAGAAACTGAACATACTCGTGATTCAAACTCTGTGTCGCACAGGACAACAATTTTCTCAAGAAATGTGTCTAAGGAGTGTATTGTGAATTTTAATCAGATTCAATTTGATGATAAATTGAGAGATCATAACAAAAATATTCCAGAAAAAGCTCTGTTCTCAAATTCATCCTTGATTTCTAAAGTAAGAAAAACATCTCAATCTAAACAAGATTACTTGAAGAAAAATATTAATATTGCAAGGAACAATCATAATACAACAGAATCTTTCATCCAATGGGAAAAGTTTTTTAAAGCAACAGAACATTTAAACTCCCGAAGAAGTAAATCATTTTCTGATTTAAGTTCAAAGTCAGAAGATTATAATGGAGATATTGAGTGTTCAGGTAAAAATTTAGATTTTTCCGTAACTATGAATGAGTCATCAATCAATGAAACTATATCGCAGAAGAAACACTCTAGACTCAGAACCAAGTCTTGTGATAGTCTTCTAGAAGAGGTAAAACATCTTCCACATGTGTTTTATGAAAAATTTGACCAGTTTTTAGAAAGTTTATCCAAAGAAATAGAGAACATAAGAGGTCAAAAAGTTGTTTGTACTTGTAAACCAAAATGTCTTGAAAAATCTCCACTAGAAGACCATAGCCATCTCAAACCTCCATCAACGAGACCAAACATGAAGATCTGCCGAGAAACAGCATGTACAACAGCCAACTTTGCTTCTAGAACAAGAAACTCTGTGTCATTGAAATCATCCATGCACCATGAATTGTTTTCATCAGAATCTGATGCTGATTCTAAAACTTCACCAGTACAAGTTCTTCGAAGTGAGTCCAAATTATCTCCTGAATTATTGAGAGTTCCTTCTCCAAAGTACTGTGCAAACAACCCTCATTGCTCTCCTAAGACTCCCACATCACCTTTCAAGAAGAGAGGACTGTACCCTTGGGAGAAAGAAGTTGTATCTCCTGTTGGAGAATACATAAAAGGGAAAAGGCCAAGCCCATTTCAAAAATCTCCCATGAAGAGATTATAGGAATTTAATTTTCATAGTGTTATTTACAAAGTACTTATCAGTCTTGCTATGGTCAACTGGAGTGACATTCTTTACCTTTGTTCATTTGATAGCCATATTTTGATTCTTAAACTACCAACTTTGTGCTTCGTCATCACATTATATTAGTTATGTTTCATTTTTGTAAACAGTTTTGCACCCATGCCAGTGTTTAATGATCTCGCTTTCTCATGTAGTAAATGTTACAGTTAAGGACATGAACAATTGATGGGCATAGTCAAAATGAATGAGCTCATCAGCTCAATTCATTTGCAATTTATGGATAGTTTCACTTCCTGCCTAATTTTATGTAATAATTATTCTAGAAAGCTATGAAATAGAGTATATTTATGAAAGAAAAACTGTCATTTTGTGCCTCTGATTTGACAACAGTATTTATTGATTCATCTATCTAATTAACGTATTTACATTGATCCCAATCATGTTTGGGAAGTGACACGTGTTTCTCAGTCTCTAAAAAATTTATATGTATGAAGTAGGGGGGAATGCAAACTGTGATTCTGCTTGACAAGACTAATTCTATTTCAAAACTATGTTTTACCGCAAACGGCATCTCCGATAACTCTACTTTGTTTCGAAACGTGATCAATGAACATCACATTGCTTTACTTTTCGCATTCCAATGCAGAACCTAGATATTTCTATCTACAGACATTATGACGAGATGAAAAGTGATCCATGGGGAGAATGTATCAACATTCGAAATTTGACCACAAGTAAATGTCTTTGAGATAAAAGACTGGCTGTGGCCTGCAGAACAACTAAGAAATTTAGAGTCGACTGTGATATCACTGATCGTCTTTTTCAGTTTGTGGGAGCATGCCATAACTTCTTTGCATTTCTTCCATTGCCTTGGAATGCTCTCGCTGTTGTTCTTTAGTGATTTGCTCCATCACTTCATGATTGTAAGTTGAATGAAGAAGCAGAGCAAGAACTCCAGCTCTGGATGCCATGTTTGATCTGATTTGTCTTTCTTGCTCAACAAGCTCATCAATCTTCAACCATTGCCGAACTCGTTCCATATCGATTTCTGCTCTCCGCAACTTTTCCCAAACATAGTGTCTCACACAATTCTTCTTTGGAGCTCGGCAAAATTCTCCCGTCGCATCGAAAACGTTTGTGACCAAAGGACACCCACAAACTTCTGTATCGCTTATTTTTGGATCCTTACAATGCTCAGGGCACAAAACTCTAAGCCTTTTGCAATAGGTTTGATTAACTGGATTGTAAAAATCACAGAACATGATTTGCCCTTCAATTCTTGTCTTGAAGATGGATCCAAAGGATGCTTGTGATTCATACTGTAAGAACAAATTGGGTCATAATGAATTTAACTTGTTTACCCTCTCCATCATGGTCGAAACTAATAAGAAAGGATCAATCAGGTCAGAATGGTGAAAATTCTTATGAGAAATTCTTGACTCAACTCAAAATTTCACATTTACAATATTCTCCACTCAGAATATATTGTGACCTGATTGGTCCCAAGATAGAACATAGCATCATGAATTTCTCCTACCTTGTTGAAGCATTTTTCCATGTGTTTTATCGCTGTTCTAGAATTGACTTCATGTCCACATGTAATACAATACATGCTCATCTCAGTGTCATCATAGTCATCAGTATCAGCTTTGGGGTCTATAGTTGCATGTTTAGCTCGTTCTACAATCCTATCCAACTCTGTATGTCTTTTATCCAATTCCTGAAGAATTCTTCTTACTTCATGTTGCTGTCTCCTGACGTTCTCCAAGGCTATTCTATTATTCTGCTCTGCAATACATGGAGTTAAATTCCATTCATGAAGTCTTTGTGGTAGGACTTGAAAGATTCTGCTTGTGGCCAATCTATTTCCACAATCTTCAGAGCAATATTTGCTCCCTGGTCTAGACTGCTTCGTACACGATGGTCCATAACAGTGTCTAGGTGGTTCAAGAAAATCTATCCTCTCACCACTGGAATCACGTCTGCGTTTCTTGTTTACTTTCGTATTTCGATTCAAATTCTTTGACGGTTTTAGCGGATCTCCATGGACTCTGCAAGTTCTTTGATCACAGCGTAGTTTCAGGCGAACTGATGGACCATATTTCTTGAGGTGCCTATGGAAAATCCAAAGGTATAAGGACTCAAATTTATCCGGCATCAAAAAACCACATTGTTTTGCATCAATTTGGAAATTGGATGGAATGGAGATTAAGAGTCTCAGAGAAATGAGAATTGAGAAAAAACGATTTCAATAAGAAACTTGAGCTATAGCAAGAAAATTCTCTTTTGAAATCTCTTCAACAACTGTGTAACTAGTTTATCTGAATGATCCAAGGAATATCAGTAAGAAGAATCAATTGTTTTTTCCATTTGGAACATCCTATATGATTTAAGTAGGTTAAAGTTCGTGAAACTTTCACTAAAAATCCCAATGACTTTATTTCTGAAAAGATTCTTATGCAGATCATTACTGCTTGAAAAGTGAGAAATTTTGAGAAGAATCATCCATTGACGAAATATGAGCTTCTTGAAATGGCGAGAGTAGTTCAGAGATTCCAAAATTTTGAACAGATTTGAATTCATGCAATTGAGTAGATTAGTCATCTATTAATATTCCGCAACGATAGTTTTTCGCGGTTGTGTGCATAATAGTATATTTCGTCCCGTGGCATGTGCGCTCGTTGCGAGCCCTGGGAATGAGAGATTCCCAAGCGGAGCAAGGAGAGCCAATCCTCCAGATTCGAAATGGCCGTGCGAGGTCCGGGACGATATATTTTTTCGCCCCAAGGGTCCCAATCGGCCTTAGAAACATCGACTTTAGGCCATAGGGATGAAAGTATCATTTTATACATGACCTCGTCGATCTATTTACTCTCTCTACGTCCTGAATATATGTGATCTCACTTCCCTTTTAATATTCAAGGAATCTTTGGTCCAAGAAATTGCAAAAAATAGGGTATGCAACTCGGCAGATGGCCTTTGCAAACTCGTGTGTGTAGTTTTTTCACTCTCTCAGAAAATTTGAACACTTTGCCATCATTGCATAATACAATAGTTTATCACAATATTTTTTTATCCAACTTCAAACTCGAGTATCAGTCTTTTGCAGGAATTAGT
The DNA here is from genome assembly GCA_030522705.1 of Eretmocerus eremicus. Taxonomy (NCBI): domain Eukaryota; kingdom Metazoa; phylum Arthropoda; class Insecta; order Hymenoptera; family Aphelinidae; genus Eretmocerus; species Eretmocerus eremicus. The sequence goes on along the minus strand of JAPYYZ010000313.1, from coordinate 4,823 downwards.
CCATGATGCATTATTTCAGACTTAGTGTGGGAACAGAAAATACGCTAACCCATACTGGAGCAAAAAGCAAAATCTTCTTGATAAATTGAGAGGAGAAAATGCAGAGTACCTGCAGGCATCACATCTTCCACAGTTTTCTGTGCGTAAGCAGCCGGAACAATTTCCACAGCGTTTGGAGGATTTTTTGGCAAGTGATGGGTCCCAAGGTTCATCATTTTCATATCGTAATACTCTCTCTTTCTCTTTAGATTTTTTATGTTTGTGATCATCTTGCTCAGATTTTTCCGCTCGTTCAGCTTTTTTGGGTTTGTATCTTGTTACTAAAGTTGGATCTTCTTCTCTACATCTCTGAAACAGTTGGCACAATGAGATTCATTTTTAGATGGAATAATTTTTAAATGTGACAAAACAAACTTACCACACAAAAAAACTGTTTGATATGTTTAGCTTCTTTTTCAGTAACATTGATACAGTCTCCATGGTACCATTCTTCACAAGCATCACACCCACTAAGAGGAGCAATTGTAAGGTTTTAGTATCTGACTAGTAATAGGGAATGAATGTATCTTTATGAAAATATCTTACATCATGAACCTAGAGCTATCTGAGCTTCGGCAGATGCAATATGCTTGTCCATCTTGTTTCAAGAGAGTAGCTATTTTGCTCTTACGTTCAGGCAGCATAAACTGTTTTGCTATCTCCTCTTTCTGGAAGTTTTGATGAATCAGAAACTACTATTTACATCGATTAACAGACGTGAATTGATCTAGAATTTGATCCTTGGTTGGACACATGAAACCCCTTTCGTAGGAGACTCAAATGCCAAGAACTTATCCATTTTTTTTATCTTCGCAATTCTACAGGAAATAGACTATAAATGTTGGCTATCTGAATAATTCAGCACGAGATACTTACGGATAGACCAAGATTTTTGTCCCCCATTTTGCTGAATTTCTCGGAGACAGTTTGTGAAGGACGTGGTGCGAGATTCTTGCAGCACACCTCGAATAGTATCTCAAAACTGCATGAAGACACGCACAAGGAATTGGAAATATGTTTAATTGAATGAAACTAAACTATTTATCAAACGGTGAAAATTGACACAAGTGAGATGAGTGATCAAACATCCCAAGTCCAAACATCACACGATGATGATGATCACACGACGACGCAATTTTTCGGCCATTTTCCATTCAGAGGGTATGGTTAGGTCGAGCCGTTAACCGCGCCATCAAAAGATGGGGTTTGAACGTCAAACTTTGAAGTTCTTTGATCGGGATGTCCAAAGAAAGCTCCTCGCCAAGATCGAACTGTGAGAAAGGACATCACGAAAATTTTATGTTGGTGCTGGTCAAGGAGAAAAAGCTGATTCTATTCTGAATCTTGGGGTCCAAATTATTTCTTACACAAGGATCGAGTCTGGAGATATCTCGTCGAAGTATGAAACTTTCGAATGAATTTGAACGACTTCCAACTAATTTAAAGCAAGTGTGCAAAGCTGCGTTGTTTTAAATGGTCCGTTACTCCTGAGTCGTTAGTTAGTCGATCCTTTCTGGAGTTAACGTGTCATTAATATGGATACAACATGCTGACACGTCAGGGAAACGGTTTCCCGGAAACCCAGTACCCACGCCTTCACAAATTTCCTAGGTTCTTGAAATTTACCTTGGACCTGATATATTTATGTAAATATCATGTGTAGTACATGTAGACTGAATTAATTCGAATGTTTGAGAGGCATAGGGAGAAGAGATACGCATCAATGATTGATGTAACTTTTTCGATAGTTAAACAAGTTTCAGATCAAATTTTTCGTAACATTGAATGCAATGTCTAGAATTTTCACAAAAGAGGCATTACGTGACTATTATTTGAATGAGCAAAATTTTCGCGTTATCAAAAATGGAATTATTTTACTCATATTCCACTATTAGCGCTTAAGTTTATGAAGTACTCATTATCATGAAGTCATCTCACTTTATATTCGGCTGACAAATGACATTATTGTTAATATTAAGGACAACATAAAAATGATTTATTCCCTGCTGAAGTTGAAATTTTTGTAGTTCAGTAATTGGACGCTAGTAGCGCTTTGCTTATTATGTCTCGAGCACTATATACCATTATCGCCGAATGGAGCATTTCATCGAGGTCGAGGGCCCTTCTGTCGATATGCTTTTTTCGTGACTCGAGGCAGCAGAGCACGTGGTGCAAAAGAACCGGCTGATGCCAACGAAATTTCAGGTATCTCTTCACAGTTTTTGCATCTTTTCAAAACGAATCACGCGTTTGGGACTTTTGTAAGCACATTTCACACACTCTGCAACAAAACGCGAGTCTCGATATTTTCACAGGGACGTTTCGAGCAAGTACTTGAAAAAATACAAGCGACTGGAGCCACTTTTTTCCATTCATTCCATTATACATGGATCGTTCGATGTTAACTGAGGTGAAAATGAAATTTCCTCTGCATCATAATTTGAGATCCGGTCTGGTACCAAATCACTTTTTGAGAAAATTTCAAAACGGAGCTCATCTGCATTTTTATGAGAAAATCCCATTGTATGAAATTCGAACTCATCATCGAAACTTTTCGATGGGTACCAATAGTTTTTATGGGAGATTTTCCCATGCTATACAGCGTGTATACAAACGGATGTCATGAAAAACAACATTTTTTGAGTCTGATTCAATTCCCGAGATTGTGCAAAACTCAAAACTGATATAGAAAATCGAAAACATTCAATTTTCCATTCGAGTAGGTCTGCATTCGGGATGTTAAAATATTGAATAATATCGAGTTTTAACAAAAAAGTTCTCTCGTTCGACTACGTTTGTTCAAAAATCAATTATGTTTGCGCAATATTCTTTCGTCCGATGGAAATTGCGAATTCGACTGGATCTACTAGAATGGAGCAGGTTGAAGACTGGTCAAGATTGATCCCAGTAATTTTGCACGGATCTCCTAGTACAGGATAATGATCATACTAGAGATCCGCGCTCTATACATAAGAAATCCACGTGGAATCCATCCACTATTTCCACGTGGAGATTACGTGCATGACGATTTTGATGCGATACTCGTGTAAAATACCCTGTATTGATTTTCTAAATTTCTACCTTTTTTCAAACTCTCCCAGCAAACCATTGCAAAAACAGAATCATCCAAATTTTACACCCGGATGAAAAAATATTACATAGATAGGACCAAAGATAACAGGAATTTCTCTTGAGCTCGAATTCACCTGGATTTTCCACGTGAGAATTCTTGCCAATTTCCCTATAAACCTGGAGTTCTCGTGCTGTATGTATGGATTTGTTTTGGGTTGAGGGAGGGAGGGAGGGTAGATGCATCCGTGCCTCGGAATGAGCCCAAGGTGGTAATTTTCTCATTTGCTTTCACCTTGAAGGTGGTATCATCGCTTCGCAAAATTGTATCAATGTGCACGCGTATGGTTGAGATCGATATTCCATGTAGAGTGTCGAGTCCAATGGAAAATTTTGCGGACTCCGATGGATGAATTAATGATTCCGTTGGAATGGAAACGAACATTTAAATGACATACTGATAAATTCAAAAACATTTTCCTGTTAGGTTTTAGATTCGTCATGGATGGGAGTAGCTGAATCAGTCCCTCATGAGATAATTGGTCAAATAATTCCAATTAAGTACATGGAAAAAAATTATTTCCTCCAGGTATAAGCAGGCGCACATAAGAATTGGTGTGCGTGTCGATAAGGAGAAAAGGTAGCATCAAAAATGGAATCGAATCGTTCAGTTTTGATGCCTAGAGAGTCAGGAAAATATATAACCACTCATGCAACAGACGTCTTCATTGTAGATGATGGAGTTGAGAAACTTGCTCGCGAGGTAAGAAAAATGAAGTAAATGACCTATAGCATTTCCGTTTCACATTTTTCTCAATCGCAGATCGTGGAAAATCTAGAGAGCGGAACATTGAGCCCGTCCAATTTTTCGCAAAGCCCATATCACCCCAAACCAGATGATCCAAAAGCAGTTGATTGGATATTCGTTATCGATTCCTTGAATTTCTGCTTTTGGAATGATTGCCGTGGGAAAAAGTGGAAAGTTGACGGACAATCTGGTTATTTTGCTTTGTGCGCAGCGGTAAAGAGAGCTCTCGAGGTAAATCAAAATACAATACCTACCGACATCGTGTCCCTCACTCTTTGTATCATTCCAACTGATCTACCATAATATACCTATAATACATGACTATCTCATGAATATTGTTCTTGTGCATGCATTATAAAAATTGAGACTTATAATCTGCTTGAGGCTATTCCACAATAGTATTTCTGATTTTCGATTTATCTTCTCTTCATTGAGTACGTTATCTTTGAATTCATCTAAACACTCTGATTCCGAACATTATATTAAGTCTTTCAGCTATAATGATATGAGAAACGGATTTTTCGGGTATATTTCAAGGGATACCCTCAATAACGAAATGAAACGAAAGTCAAAAATCAATGCCAGGTACATCTTTGATTTTTTTTTTTCGTTTCTTTATTGATTATTATGACGATAGTTACCTCTGAAATTAAAAATTTGAAATGGTAAGACTTTTTAACGAAGTTCAATCTCGAGGGCCTCACGGGGGTTGCATCCGCAAATGGATGTTGTGGGAGTAGTCTACGTATGACATATGTGCGGATAAGAAGTTGAAATGCAAATGTATTCACAAGAATATTATAAAGAAATTTGTACGTCTAGATTTCGACAAAAAGTGACTTGAGCTGTTCTGTAAAAAAATCACCATCGTCAATTCCACCCTTTGACTTTCTTCTGCTTCAGGAGG